>JAATLQ010037840.1:0-14733 GCA_013421005.1 Heliconius erato x Heliconius himera | reverse complement strand
TTGAATTCCGCCACTCAGCGCGCAATGTCTGTTGGGGAACTGTAAAAAAATGAGGAAAGTGGGAAACGGAGTGTCTTTAATACTGTTAAATGCGGGATACCGCATTATACTGAAAGAAAGAAAGAAGCCTTATCTTAACCCTTCTTCCAGGAAGCTGACGATGAGACCTCAATGTATTGTATCACTTGCGGCCACGAGATACACTCGCGCACTGCGGTCAAACATATGGAGAAATGTTTCATAAAGTATGAAGCGCAGGCCTCGTTCGGTAGTCGACACCGTACGAGAATTGATGGCCAAAGCATGTTCTGTGATTATTATAATCCTATCAATGGCACCTATTGTAAGCGGTTACGGGTTAGTATTTATATATTTATTTAAAGTTTGCTAGAGGCTATTAAAAAATAATATTTTACAAATTTTTTGCACTTGTGACTTTGACACTTTGTGTCGTGGCGCAGCGGCACGAAGAGTGACTGTAAAACCGACTGGTTGTGGGTTCGATCCCCACTCGAGAAGATGAAATATTTACTTAAATTTATATTTCCATTTCTTCGCTCTGGTGTCGTTATCTTCAGATAACTTCAGGGCGGCCACGACTCTTCGACCGCACTATTTACTGTATAATTATAATAATCCAATATTTTTTTAATTAAAAACTCAAAAGGTAATGTGTCCGGAGCACTTCAAAGATCCAAAAGTGAGTGATACAGATGTATGTGGGTGTCCATTAGTTCGCAACGTGTTTGAGCCTACTGGGGAATTCTGTAGGGCTCCAAAGAAGTCCTGTTTAAAACATTACCAATGGGAGAAGTTACGTCGAGCTGAGATCGATATGGAGAGGGTTAGACAGTGGCTTCGATTGGACGAGCTGGTGGAACAAGAAAGGAGCATACGATTGGCTATGGCATCTAGGTTGGTGCTTTTTTTTTCGTTTTTTTTTAGTTTCACGCTGTATTCCGCTCATACTGGGTCCTCCACTTCCTGCCAAATTCTCGAGGCATTCCGTATTGCATGTTTTATTTTTATTTTCACCTATCTTACAGATATTAGTGGTGCTTTTCTTACTGGGGAAATGAAAATAATTTAAATATAATTTGATTTAAAAAGAATTAAAAAAAACACTAGATTTAGATATTATGATTCATAGTTTATACAAACAAAATTGCGAGAGATACAACCTAATAATTTAGTTTTGTCATATTATTCTAGGGCCGGAGTCCTAGGTTTGATGCTTCACTCGACGTACAACCACGAAGTGATGGAGCGTATCACTAAAGCTAACGAAACCACTGGCAAAAATAAAGAGGGTTCATGACGACAAAATTACGAAAAGAAATGTATAAAAGATGATTTAAATAATAAATAAATGTTTCGCTTTTATGGCAATATTTGTTTTTTTTATTACCTTTTATCGTAGTGTTGGAAGGTCTGGTCAGTTCTTCTTTTAGTTTAAATTATATTTTGCATGAAGACATTGCGTTCCCCACTTCACCGGATTCTACAGGCATATTGTCTTGAGTGGCGGAAGTCAACATCACGTTTTGCCTGCCACCAGAGCGAAGTAATGAAAATATTAATTATTTCATTCTCCTGAGTGGAAATCCAACCTACAACCGTCGCGTTTATATTCGCACCCTTGTACTCCTGCGCCACGTTGGCCTCTGGTAGAAATTTTAAGGATATCTTTATATTTTTTGCACAAATTAATTAATCTAATTTAATTAAAATGTGTAAATCAATATATTATAATAACATTTAATCTGTTTCTTCATTTATACCACTTTTAAAAGATAGCTTTATTACAAGTGGTTAAATTCAGATTCTTAGATTTTATTAAATATTCATATACAGCTATGATCTAATAAAATCGTAAGAAAGACACGCGATTTCCTACAAAGCGACGTCAATGCTTATAAAACGGTACCTACCAATATATAAAAATAAAAATAACATGGAGTTAAATCCTAGTGAATGTCTTCATATGAAATCGAGGCACCTATATAGTTTTCAAGATAATTTCAGAAGCTGATTTAATTTTTAAATAAATAAATCAGCTTCACGCTGTATCCCGCACACTGCAGAGTAGGCAGATGGAACCTTGTGTTAAGACACTCCGTTCCCTGCTTTCTGCCGAATTCTGGAGGTATTGCGTGTTGAGTGGCAGAACTCAACGCCGAGCTTGTACTCGACACCAGAGCGAAGAAATGTAGAAATAAATTTTAGTAAATATTTCATCTCCTCGAGTGGGGGTCAAACCCGCAAGCAGTCGGTTTTACAGTCACACTTTGTACCCTGCACTACGATTGGCCTCAATTTCAAGGCCTCAAATTTATATCAATGTGTTTAAACACCGATCAAACTTCTGCGACCATTGTAACTTCAATTACGTAGTGCGCCTCAATAAAAATTTCTCCCGCCATTTTGAACGTGACAGCAATTTTTTACATTTTTTTTATGAATTGCTAAAGATCTCTTTTAATGAATTTATTATTAAACTTTTTTAAGTGAGCTTATTTTTGCGAAATAACAAATGTCAATAACTGTTTCTTATAAACTGCATTCCTCTCATCAAGAGATTTTTTACTATATACTTTTTTGTCGATTCATTTTAAATTTTCAAAAAATATAATAATTACTACTACTATTACTACTAACTAGGGTTAAGAATAAATGCCAAGGGTCATTTAAGCCTTTATGATAGAATTCCTAAACACTGATTAAACTGTTAATGTTTTTTTTTTATTTTAAATCAATACAATATTATTTGCATTCAGCGCTCATATATTCTATCTAAATCGAGAATTTTTGATTATTAAGCTAACATGGCTATTAAAAATTTAAAGAAATTTGAATATATTTTCATTTTTATCAAGAAAGTATATCTTGTTATTAAAAATGTATTTAATTGTTTTTGCCCGTTTATTCATATATTTTGGTGTCTGTAATGAAAATATAAATTCTGGAGTTATTGTCTGTTGAGTGAAAGCGGAGCTCAACACTGCGCTTTTCCTCGGCACAAGAGCGGTGAAATAAAAATATTAAATATTTAATTTCCTGGAATGGAAATCGAACCCGCAGCCTGTCACGTTTTTACAGACTCATGCGTGTGCCCTGGGTCTACGCCGGGCTTCTTTATCTTGTTCAAAAAAAACAAACTTGTAACAAAGTTTTTTTGGGGAAATTTGATCTAAATCAGACATAACCAAGCTACGATAGTGTATAATCATATAATGATCTTAAAATATAATAACGAAAATAATATTTTTTATTTCTATCCACCCCTGCGTATATTTAACAAAATAGGGTAGAATATTAAGCGGATCATTCGCATCAACTGCGGTTCTTTACTATTAAAATAGTAATCTATTTAACGGCGTGAAGTCAGAATAGAGAGATATATCCATCAGTAAATAGTGTATCCAATGTCAAATTAAATCAGCCTCACGCTGTATCCCGCATACAGCAGGGTAGGCATTGAGAGCAGACCTAGTGTTAAGACACTCCGTTCCCCACTTTCTGCCGAATTCTGGAGGCATTGCGTGTTGAGTGGCAGAATTCAACGCCGAGCTTTGCCTCGACATCAGAGCGAAGAAATAGAAACACAAATTTAAATAAATATTTCATCTCCTCGAGTCGGTTTTACAGTCACATTTTGTGCCCCTGCGCCACAACTGGCCTCATATCTAAACCTAATATAAACTAAAGTAAGCTCCAAGTTTCTTCTGCATATATGGTGTTGAAAGAGATGAGGAGACTTATTGCTGCGTTTTGAAAGTAATTCTAACATAATTACCGAACGGTAATCGAACCCGCAATTAATGCGAACACAATAAAACACTTCCAATGTGACACTATAAGTTGTACATATTAATTATAGATAGGATACTCGAGTCTCTGGTGATTTTATTTTTTTTATCTTAGAAACATGCATAGACCACAGAAAGAGAAATTACGAAAGTATTTTATTTAATTTGAATACCATTTTAATTTAAATATTCGCATTTTAATTTTGAACTTATACCTTTTAAAGCCAATTAGATCACAAAAGAGAAGGATTAGATACACTCAGTTATCATATCAAAATATGTTTAGCGCGTCCCCTGCACGGCCACACGTGCGCCCGCTCCACCCTATTTCAATATTGCACCCTATCTGTAATTGAAGCGTGTAATTCTGATGACATGTTTTGCTAAATCTTATAATTTGACATGGAGAGCCCCTCGTTTAATTTAAATCAAAACATAAGTTACTAATGTTAAGATTGCATTGTAGTAGTAGTGACATTAACTTGATATGAATTATACGGAATACACGGAGACTATAGTCACTGTGACTTGGAAACTGAGACAGAGGAATAAATTAAGATTTACTTTGCGTACTTTATTAGCTTTTCAATAGTAGATATATTAAGAATATAATTATGTATAGCATGTATATATACTTTATTTAATTTATCTGAAATATGAAAACTCTGCGGGTGTGATAAATTATATTGAAATAACTCTTAAGAATTTTACTTTATTTTACTTTTCTGTTTATATAATACTAGTAAACTAGTATATGTACGCTATTAAGTATAGTTTATATTTGTGATTTTAAACATTTTATCTTATTAATGAGGAAGATTGATGAGGCCACTCGTGGTGCAGGGGCGCAAAGTGTGACTGTAAACGCGACTGGTTGTGGGTTCGACCCCCACTCGAGGAAATTAAATATTTTAAATAAAACTATTTTAACCGGATTAATCGCGTATATTTAGGATTATATTTTTTTTTGATACCCGAAGTTTCGAACACTTTGTAGTAGTCCGTGGTCACGGATAGACTGAGGTGGCATTCGTCTGTCAGTTGATATAATTATTATATCAAATACCGCCAACGATTTCTTAATTGCCTCGCGTAATGCCCTGGATTTCTACAGAATGAGCTGATAGTATCTTGCCCTCTGGTATGGTGGGCTTGAGACTTCAAAGATTTTATGAATGGGTCCCAGGTGGTAGAAAGTTTCCAGCCATCCCCTCTATTGAAATTAGGTTGTTTTTATATTTCAATAATCTCGCGGATCATTCTAGGAATGTATCTGTTTTCCTTAGCGAGGACTAAGGGTTTATAAAACCTAATGTAGTGGCTGGGTTTATCCACTGTATGCTTATACACAGCTGACTTCGATAAATGTCCATTCTTAATCGGGGAGTCGGGTTTCAAAAACAAATGTATAATCCTAAATATACGCAATTAATGCGGTTTAGTTTAATTTAATACATATAATAATTGTGAATATCAATTAACTTATTAATTAAATATTTATTTTATTTTATTGCGCGGCGCTAAGTTCCGCCACGCAATGCCTCCTGAATTCGGCGGAAAGTGGGGAAGTGCTGTTTGTGGGATACAGTGTGAAGCTGATTTAAGTTTAATTAAATTTTATCTTATTAATTTAAACAATTATTTTTTTAAGCGGCACTTTTGATCAGTCTGCGTTTATTTTTAAATACAAGTTAGTATATGTAGGTATAGTATGGCAGAACATTAATATCAATTAATAACATAAATGTAGCATATTTATTAGAACATAAAGAGATCGTCGTGGCGCAGCGGCACAGCATCTCTGTAAGGAGGTTTTTACAAATTTCCGCTACCTAAAGATAATTACTTAGAATTATCGTTTGGCAGGAAATAATACTACTTTTTAAATATTTTTATACATTTTTAAAGTGTTATTTCACACTTAGAAAAAATAAATACTTATTAAGGAAATGTATAAAAATTTACGGATATACTATCAACATAAATAACTTGACACAAGCGTATAATTTTTTAAAATTTCGACGTAGCTCGATGAGAACGTATGGATTAGTTAGTTGGTCGAAGCGCTTGGACGATATCGAAAGAAGCGCGCATTCAAAACCGTGCGTTCAAATTTTTATACGTTTCATAATAAGTATTTTTCTTTCCTAAGTGTGGAATAACACTTTAAAAATGTAAAAAAAAACATTTAATCATATTAATCGAGCAATTGAAATGTTAATTTAAGAATGTCCTCATGTTTCTGCTCTCAGACGGCATTGGATGCCTTTACTTAAGTAGAAATAAAAAAAATCGTGGCTTAACCATTTTAACGCAAATACCACGCTATAAATATATGCAAGCATACCTACTAGTTTCTTATGGGAGATCGTATTTATGTGTTGTGTATTCCCGACTGCTAATTTTGTTTTTATTTTTATAAGGAAAATATCCACCTGATTGTTATCAGATCAGGAATTCCAATCTTACATCCTGGCTTGGCTCGTCTATATATATATTAAAAGAACAGACAAGTCAATTTTGTACATAAAAGATATAAAAAAAATTGAAAAAAAGAAAAAATGCAATTATATCAATTGCGTTTCTCCTTATATTTTTAATGTTTTATATTACCATTATTTATATCGATGTACTATCAAAAATCGCTTAATTTTTATGCCTAATATTATTAAGATATCAGGCATGTAAATGCAGGAACAAAGACACCATCTTAGTAACCTCTAAAGAATATGATCATGTATTATTGTAACAGAATAAAAAAATATGTTATACCTCTATGGAATATTCTACATTATATTATAAAAGCAGCTTTAAAAATTGCATATAAAGGTATCCTCCTGTAGTTTAACTATTTACAATTACTATCAACACTACAGTGTCGATACTATTGGGATTATAGTGTAATTTTGAACATTTTGAATATTTTTCCGCGGATATGATAATTACTTGGTTGAAAACAAAGACTATTTTTTAATTAAAAAAATATATTAGCTATAAGAATATTGGTAATTTTTCAAAAGGTATAAAAATTAAAAGTAACTATTGGTATCTATTAACCAAAAAATGACTATAAGTATTAAATATGCTCAATTATATAGTAACTAGAGGAGAGGAGTCGTTGCGCAGGGGCTCAAGTGTGTGAATGTAACGCGACGTTGTGGGTTCGATCCCCATTCGGAGGAATGAATTACAATTTTATAATATTTCCATTTCTTCCCTCTGGTTCCAAGGCCGCCGACTCAACACCATGCCTAGAAAAATTCGGTGGAAAGTGTCGCAGTGAACGCAGTGTCTTAACTCTAGGTTCCCTCTGCCTACCTTGCTATAGGCGGAATACAGCATGAATCTGAAACCAATTAAAATAAAACAAATACTAAATGTCAAGGGAAGTTTGCTAAAATAAAAAAAGTGCACTTTAAGGTTAAGCCGTTTCTGAGATTAGTGTGAACAAACGCACAGTCAAACAGACAATCTGACCAAATTCTATTACATTGTTAAATGCCCGTAATAACAATGTGTAATTTTTCTAATATATGTGCCATGCACAGACACCGATGAGTTACGATTTTATTGTAAATGTCAATAAGTTGTTTTTTGTTTTCAAACATACAATTCAATATTGTTATGGGAATTACGAAAATGCAACCTAAGGTTTTAATAATTTTCACACTAGAAATCTTAAGTTGCAATCATACATTATAAGGTATATTAAAACACAAACGTAATTCAGTGTATTAAGTAGTAGCTTCAGTAGTTTAAGCGGGCGAAGCCGCGAGCAGGTCACTAGTATATACTTATGACGCTTCTACACAGATAACAATTTTTTTAGTGAATAAAATTTTCCTGCTATAAAGATCGCAATTAATACAATACGCTGGTAAACAGGAAAACTACATCAAAAATGATTTTTCCTTCCTATGCCTCATATTTTCAATTTTTTTAAATTTATTTAGCTTTATTCATCTTTATAGTGAGCAGTTGTTTGTATTATGATGAATAATATTTTATTGTGTTATTATTTATTGTTTCCTATAAAGCCCCTGTAGGATATAAAGCTTCCTCCATTGGTTTATCTTGAGTTTTGGTCATCAAAATTGTCACCATTAATTTTTATTGATTTTGTCAACCCATCTTTTAATGTAGTGTCCACTTTTCCTTCACGGAGGGGCCCAGCCACTTTGTTGTTTGTAGTGCCCAGCGATTGTTTTGGTATCTAGCTCGGTAGCCGGCCCACTTCCATCTCAGTGTATATATAATGTGCCCTACATATTTTTCTTACATTAAGGATAATTTTTTACATTGCATTCCCGGAAAATAATATTTTGTTTTTATTCCTGTTGAAGAATGTCAATATCTGACTAGCATAATATGTTAAGGATGATAGAATATACGAATCCATAAAAAACCTTTTTCAGTTTGTTTGTTAACTTCATTCTCGTTTATAGAAAGGTAAGTAAATAACATATAGCCTGGTCAAATTAGCTTAAAAACTGGGGTAAGGTAATTCGCACCAAGCTGAAAGTTGGCATGAATGTTGGGAACACTATTACAGATAACTTGTCAAAAATTCCTATCGATTTGACGTGTACTTTGAATAAATATTTTAATGTTATATAAATATTTTAATATTTATTCAAAGTCAAATGTTGCGAAACTAATTTTTTTGAACTTTTTAGCTAAACGGAAAGTTTTATCATAATAATAGTTGAGACAAAAATTATTAATTATGTGATTGATTATCTATCTATAAAAGCTGTCTCTACATTTTTTTTGCTAAGTATCACAATTTCGGAGATATAACACTGCAAAAAATTCAATTAATAATTTAATATTAAAAGAGGTTATGAATTTTCAGAGTACTTGAAAGAGCAGACTTCAATGAAAATTTAAGTCCAGTAGAAACTACACTGGGAAGACCATTACTGCAGTTAAAAGATAACACGAACAAGAACAAGCTTGTACATCAAGTAAAAGTACTCCTAATCTCCGAATCTGTTTTTTTTGTTTTAAACAGTGTTGCTTATTTTGTGGCAATGAATTGAATGCAGAAAATGAAAAGAATGTCTCTCCCTGGAGTGAGACCTCTCGGAGGCCTAAAGAAACGCTGGATGTTGGACGTCAGGACATGAGAGCCAATGTATGTACTGCCGAGGACATTAAAGACTATGCAAAGTGGAGTAGGTTAGGTAGGGAGACACACCCTGGTAATATACGCCGTGATTAATGCTAGGAGGAAGAAGAAGCATGCTGCAGCAACACAGATATCTTTAGAAAGCTTTGATGCATCAGTAAAGATGAAGAAGATGATTAAATTAGAATAGGTAAATTGTGTCTTGAAACTTTGTGTTGGTGCCAGGATCTCCTTTGGTCAAGCCAAGATCTGCAATGATACTTGAATTATTTAGATTTTGCTTGATTTGATTTATTAACCTTCTTTTTTCGAAAGGAAGGAGGTTTATATTCGACAACTGTTCTTGTCGATTTTTCTGTGATTTGTGGATTGATTTTAATAATCCTTATTTTATTTGAAAGAGACTATTTTTGTATTGATTGTATTGCCAGCAAGTCAGGATCTCATGATGAATCCTATGGATGCGAGTGGCTCTCGCCCATACAAAAATATATTACGAAATAATTACTAAATACACCGAACCAAAGCTTAAAAAATACTCAAGTTAGCACCGAATTCAAAAATAATAGACTTTAAATAGGTACCTCTATATGTAAATAATTATCAATAATTTTATTTATTATTTTTCAATTTTCTTTATTTTGAAATAATTCAAGTATTTTTTCTTACAACTTAGTTTTTGTAAATTTGTGCATAGTAGGTATATACATATAGTTTGAAGTCGATTTATTTATTATTTTATTAACCAAATAGCGAAAAAATTAAATATACCTACATATATTTTAAATACAATATAAATAAACATAAAATATAAATAAATAGGAATAACATAAAAAAACATAAGAATCGCACATTCCAACTGTTATCCGGAACTTTGTCAACCACGATAGGTTGTGGGCTCGATTCCCACTCAAGGAATGAAATATTTAATATTTTCATTTCTTTGCTTTGGTAGCGAGGCAAAGCGCGGCGTTGAGTTCCCTACTCATCACGCAATGAGGCAGAATGTGGCAGAAAGTGGGAACGGAGTGTCTTAACACTAGGTTCGAAGGTTCCCTCTGCCTACACTGCTATGTGCGGGATACAGTGTTAAGCTAAAAAAATAATATAGAACTCTATTTTATTATGAAGCTTTACTTTACAGAAGCTTTGAAACTCATTACGTAGGGCCCCATCAGATTTACTCCATACAAGGGTATTTTGCGTCAAATGTGACAAATACGTGACGAATGTCTTTAATATAATTTGGGCATGTCCTATTGTAGCCAGCTGTTCAATACCCCATGGTTTCGCTTATTAAATAGACTAGAGTAATCGATTGAATATTATTTTTCTCCTAATATCATAAATAGGAAGGGAGGGCAGTCGTGGCGTATGGACAAGCGTGCATTGTAAACGAACAGGTTGTGGGTTCGATTATCACTCAGTGAAATGAAATATTTAATATGCCACTCAATATGCAACGCCTTCAGAATTCGGCGGAAAATGAGGAAAATGCGCTGCTACGAACGAGATACAGCGTGAAGCTAGACTAAATTATGGATGCAGGTGCAGGTGCTTTCTATTTACTTATTTAGAAAAGGGAAAAAAAAAACAAAAAATTGAACCATATATGGAAGTAGTTTTCTTTCTAGTACCCTACCCTGCTAGGGATAAAGCGTGAAATTAAGTTAATTTGCTTTCCTATGTGTAGAATAAAACTATAAAAATAAAAAAAATATTTGTAAGAACAAAAACCCCGACTACATAAAACTAAAAAGAAAATAAGCAAGCCCAATAGTTTATTAGGATTAACAGTCGGGACGTCTTTAAATTATGCGGAATTTCTGGTAAAGATTTTATTAATTGAGGAATTACTAATAGCTCCCGACAGTTAATCCTAATAAACTATTGGGCTTGTTTATTTTCTTTTTAGTTTTATGCAGTCGGGGTTTCTGTTTTTACAAATATTTTTTTTTTTCACTTTTTTGTTAGAATTTATTATAACAATGATAATGATGATATAACTTTTTAAAATCCTCGTATTGAGCTCTTGAATTTGATACCCATATTGTGGTATTCGATAAGATTTTTTTTTCACTAAGTCGAATGGTATCCCACAGCCGCCATGATTGTTTTTTTTTAACGTCGGGTAAATCTGTTTAGCAGTTCTGGAGAAATGGGGTAATAAAGAATAATACGTACATATAAGAAACGCGCGAAAAACATAACACTTCCTTAGCAATCGGGAATGAAATAAAAGACTGATATAAATTAAAGACTGGCTGGGATGGATACAACGGAATAATGATGAAAAATTATCAAATTTCTATAGTCCATGTATTTTACTAAAGAAAAAGAAAGAATTTAATATCCTTTTAGTATTTTTTTTTGTAATAAAATGTATAGTTAACTTAAATGTATAATTTTAACTTAAAGCGAAATAATATTTTAGAAGTACATTTAAATTATTTTCAATTTTCGAAATGATGGTCGTCGTTTTGGAGTAGGTAGTCGTGATCAGCCAGTCAGTCATATCAGTAGTCGCCATGATTGTATTTTCAAATCTCATAAAAGGGAATGTTTTCTATGTTCTCTTTGCTATCCTGGTAGTACCTCCGTATACTGTCTGAAATGAAAATAAAAATATAAAACATATAATATAGGTAGACCATATCTTCTGTCTGTACAAATTAATTAATAATTAATTTCCTATTGATGTTATATCAATATAAATTTTCAGTTAATAAGAAAGATTTTGATTACTCTTCTATGTAAAATAGACATAAAATACCTTTGCACGTGGAGAAAAAGAAGTCGATAGTACACGCCCATTGCAACGGTTGTAACCAATCAGCGTAAACCACCCTCGAACTACCCCTTCTTCAACCAATCATAAACAAGAAAACTGGCGCAGGGATATGCTAAGGGTAGTTTAGTATAGTTTAATAAAAATAAATCTTGTCTCTATTGGCATTAAGCAGATATTTGAGTGTCACAAAATTTTAATAACCGACGGGTCCATATTTTGGGATACTATGAATTTGTGCTGTTTTGATTTAGTACTATTCGGTGTTTGGTCTTAAGCACATCTCTGTGAAATTTGAGTACTGGTAATACTCTCATATACCGTATACTGCAGCTAGTAGTGGTGTGTAGGTTTTATACAGGGGTGTAATTATCAGGACTCAAGATTCATTTCCCGCTGATGTCATACGGCAGCGAGACGCCGCACGTTTGGAGCAGCTCATCTGTAAGTAAATTTAATTTATATAAAAGCTTTTAATGAATGAGAGTAGAACAACGAAATTGAGACTGAACCGTAAAAGGCCAAGGAATATATTAAAAATATTTTTTCTCCTTAATATATCAGGTCCTTACATATGAAATTGGCGTTAGGTATGGGAGGAACAAAAAGTCGAATATTTTTTTATAATATATTTAGTTAATATACTTGGTAGTCATCTGTGATCACCTCGGTAGCGTGAACACTACGACAACGTTGGAGCAGTGGCGTAGAGCTATTGACCAGTCTCAGTTGTTTAGCAGCTAGCTTTTTTATATTATGGTTTGCAATTGCTGACAATAGACGTCTGCAGTGATCGTCTGGCCAGATTTGAGAAATGACGACACTGGCACTAGTCCACCAAACGGTTACAAGTATTTTTTTTTGAGTAAATTTTCGCTTGGGGCAAGATTTATTTGGCTTGCTACGGTCCAGCTATTGCAATGAGTGCTTCCGATTATCGTAGAGAATCTACTTTTCATCAAAGGCGATTTTAAAACCCTTCATTATTGTGCCGGTTAGGTAATGTAACGCAGCAAACGAAGCGCTTTTGCCTTTTAAGCTTTTTAAACTTCCCAATTTGCTTGAAGTGGATTATAACAGTTTTATTACTAACACCGCAACCTGCAGTTAACTCGAACGTGGCTTGCGATGGATCAAATTGGGTTTCCGGTAGTCCATGGGGTTTCTTGTTCTGCAGGTCGAAATTTTCAGAAAGAAAACGTTAGAACCAAAACGCACTGTGTTTTTTTTCGACACGACCGCCATTCACATCATTAGCCCTTCAAACCTTTTCCGCGGCACTAGTGCCACGGTGGAACTTGTATTCGTAAATAACGCGATATTTCAATTATATTTTAAATCGATTAAAATCAATCATATTTTAAATCAAAGATGTGACAGCTGATTGACAATGACACCTTGTCTAATGATTTTTTTGCATTTTTGCTTCTGTTTGTCATCGCAAAATCAGGCCATTAAATAAAAAAAATTATTTGGTTCTGTCATTACGCTCGTGTCGATGCGTTTTGAGTGTTTTCCTGTTTGTTTGATATTTTCAACGACTACTGCTTTGTTTTTCTCGGATTTTGACTCTGCCTACTTTGTACGACCGTCGCTTTCCTGCTGGACTCTGAAATCTTTTGGATCTTACGACCGCCACGCTATGGATATGAATCGCTGTGTGAATTTCTTGCCGTGTGATCCCGGCCTAGAATAGGATCATCCTGGTACTGGTGGTATCGTAAGAGGCGACTAAAGTACGTGTGATAGAGTCACGTCGCCAGCAATGGCAACACGCATGGGCAGACTCGACCGGATCATTACCACCCCCGGCATTTAAAACCGGCGTGAAGTAGTTTTATGGCTTTATGCCACTGCGTTTCGCATCAGGTAATGCCGGGCTCCGGCGCCCAGCCCGCCTTAAAGGCAGGCAGCGCACCTGTAGCTCCTCTGGTGTTGCACGGGGTCCCGAACGCTAGTTTGCTTTATCTTTTCCATAAAAACTAATCTATTTAGTCTCTACTTAAAGGACCTTCTGTCTTAAGTTATTACATAAGTTATTATCATGCCAATATTAAAAATATTTTACGTTTTAAACAAATAGATCGACTTGGAAATCGCATGAAAACACAACCTATCGAAAGACATAATAGACATCGTATTCGGAAGGACTCTGGTGAGGAATTCGGTTGCTGGCCCGTCGTGCTGTGTAATGTGATTCATACTAATAATCAAATCAAGCGATGTCCAAGTCGACTTATGTTTTATGATAGAATGCAGTTTGCATTCTATTATAAAACATAAGTCTTTCGACTAATTTAAGATCCATTAAAAAAAAATCCTACCAATCTTGACCAATGTCTCCGTATCGATATAACGTTGACGTGTAGGTAAACTAAATGATTATGTCAAATATAAGAAATTAGACGTAAGTTGTTTCCTAAATAGTAAAGATTTAGAACGTGTTTATATTAGCAAATATTTAAATATATATCACCTTTTTTATAATGACGCCAATCGCGGCGCAGAGGCACAAAGTGTGAGGGCTGTTCTCCTAAAAATGTTATTTTTAACCAAAAAAAGTGTAATTTTTAAAACCAGCGTGTAAAGCTGTAATTTTGCTGTGAGATGTAAGCTTGGACATTATAATACAACGTGTATTGAAGTGGCATCTATGAACAATCCCTATTTATTTTATAAATGGAATTTTTAAAAAAATGTGTTAAATCGGACAATGACGATTAGTGTTGAATAATGATTAAGCAACTGGAGAAAAATCATTTTTCACCAGCGCTGGTACCAATAATGATTCTTTACAACATAATTGAAATTAAATACTTACTTATTTAGCTTCACGCTGTAATACTAGTGGGAAAGTCAGAGAGAACGGAACCCCAAACGCTACGGTCTCTATATACCTCTTTCACCTCGTCCTCTATCATCAACTTTTCATACATGCCATCTGGGGCGTCCTCATGCTTTTTACGTGATTTTTCTCCTTCATTATCTTTGATGCTGTATTTTCG
>JAATLQ010037839.1:28188-66073 GCA_013421005.1 Heliconius erato x Heliconius himera | reverse complement strand
TGCAAACCGTTGCTTAGCAACGGTCGGTTGTTATTAACATGGCGGAATAAATTGCCTGTCAAACTAAAAAGTATTTTAATATGTTAATATATATCGACAATATTACAAATATGAGAAAAAAAAGTAACCTATGTTCATCCGAAGACCCTCAAGTATCTCTTTATGAGTATTTTATCACAATTGAATTAGCGGTTTGACCCTGATTGCGTAAAAGACAGACAGACAGACAGACAGACAGAGTTACTTTCGAATTTATAATATAGGTATGGATATATATATATATATATATATATATATATATATATATATATATATATATATATATATATATATATATATATATATATATATATATATATATATATATATATATATATATATATATATATATATATATATATATATATATATATATATATGTATATATGTATATGTTTTGTTCTTCAACCTTTATGATTTTTTTAACCATTTCGAGACACTACATACAAATTTGTACTAATATATAATTAATATATAATTTAAAATAACTACACAGATGATACAAATGTTACTTATTAGTACTTTGTTAAACCTCAATAAAAATATAAGTGTAAAAGATTTCTTCTAAAGAATTTTTGTTACTTTGCAATCTTCTTAATTCGAATAATAATCGCCCGGATTTTTCCATATTTGTTTTATATCAAAAATAAAAAACCAGCTTCACGCTGTATCCCGCACAAAGCAGGGTAGGCAGAGGGGATCTAGTGTTAAGACACTCCGTCCTCCACTTTCCGCCAAGTTCAGGAGGCATTGTGTGTTGAGCGGCGGAACTCAATGCCGCGCAACGAAAATATAAATGTAAATAGATATTTCTTTTCCTCGAGTGAGGATCGAACCCACAACCAGTCGATTTTACAGTCACACTTGGTGCCCCTGTGCCACGACTGGCCTCAAATTTGTTTTATATTCACGTATCATCTGCATATTATAGCTAAGAAACCAATAATATTTCACTCCACGTTACAGTTTCTGTTATATCACGCTATTATAATCTATGAAGAAACTCAACGTCATGTTTTGCCAATATCCGGAAAAAAAATATTACCTTTTTTCATGACTTCTGAACATAGCGAATACCAAATATATATATACATTTCTCTAAATGCATAGAGTTAATTTGTTTTTTGTGTGGTTATAGGTAAACTGAATTGCAGTATTTCCATAAAATTAAAATTGTTTTTCGTTTTTTTTATATACGTTTATAGACGACAATTCAGATGCTAACAACATAAATAAGTTGTAATAAGCGTATGAAAATTTCGACGTAGTTTGATGAGAACGTATGGCTTAGTGGTCAGAGCGCCTGGTCGGTTTTCGGAAATAATCTGCGATATATGAATAATATATGACCTGAACTTTAAAGCCGTAGTGGCTAGTGTCACAAGCACATGTATGTAACGCGACAGTTGTAGGTTTGAGTCCCACTCGGGGGAATAAATTATTATTTATTAATATTTCATTTACTCGTATTTTGAGGCCAGTCGTGGCGCAGTGGCATAAAGTGTGACTGTAAAACCGACTGGTTGTGGGTTCGATCCCCACTCGAGGAGATGAAATATTTACTTAAATTTATATTTCCATTTCTTCGCTCTGGTGTCGAGGCTAAGCGCGGCGTTGAGTTCTGCCACTCAACACGCATCGCCTCAAAAATTTGACAAAATGTAGAAAAGGGAGTGTCTTTACACTAGGTTGCCTCTGCCTACTCTATATGCGGGACCAGCGTAAATCCAAAAATAAAATAGATGCCCTGAGGCAAATTAAAGAAAACGCCAACAATAATAACTTTCCCCAAAACTTTCTGCAACATGAATGAACCCGGACATAATCTGGGATATATGAATAATACATGAAGTTTCAAACTTCGAGATTGAGAGTTAATTCCTCTTTGAGTACAAATAGAGGCTAGTTGCCGCAAAATTATTACTTAGCTATTGTAAGTCATATTTTATAGTAAGCACCGTTCTGTCGGCGGCATGCATTTAAATTATGGCCGCACTGTGGCTGACCAGGTACTACTCGTACATAATTTAAAGTAGCCTATCCTATTAAACTTTTTTCATAATTTATATATTTAAAATTTTAAAAATATCATATCGTTAATATAGATTAAATTTAACTAGTTAGGTGTTTAGTAAGAATAAAATGTTATGTATGTGTTAGTTCTATTCTTAATATTATATTAGAGTTCTTGAAGCATGCACTAAGTAACACGTAGTAAATAAATTTAGTTGAAATTATTATTATAATAATTGAAATATTAATAAATAGTAATCTATACAGTATATACATTATATATACATAATTTGGAAAAATCGACAAACGACTCTGTTTTTTTTCCCACAAATCTTTATAACGAGGCATATTATTTTTTTATATAAATATCTCACACGATTTTTTTTCAAACACCAAAAAGGTTTTTACGTAGAAATAATTTGAAAATGGCACTTAAGATTGAGCTAACTTACTTATGCGAAAATTATTCTAATCGCTTAGACAAGTACTCTTGTCCTAATTGTAGTTTTGTAACAATTCCTAACTCTATTCAAATAGAAATCAAATTAGCTACAGTAATTTCACTTTATTATAACAGTAATTTAAGCACTAAAATATTCTCAAATATTACTTATTTGGAAAACGTATACAAATTTGAACGTAACGGGACTCGAACCCGCGCCTCCTGGAAACCGTTCAGGTTCAAGTCTCGCTACGTTTAAATTTTTTTGCGTTTAATTTTTAGTCTTTTTTCAATTATCCTGGTTAGCCGCAACAGCGTAGAGAGAGAGAAAGAGAGAGAGAATCCATGAAAACTTAAGCCTTATCTACTATAACAACTTTTATTTTCCGACCTTAGTATAAACTCAAAAAAAAAAGTGGTACGTAAAATGTTCCTTTGAACGAAAATTAATTACCCATTGACATCGTAAAGATCAAATTCATCTGCATCATTATAAGCTACCGACCAAGTACTAGTAATGAAAAATTCCAGTCTTTGTCATTGTAGAGTACAAACGATCCCTTCTCTACGAACAAAGAATAGTGACACTAAATTAAGTGTAAATTTGCCAAAGGCCAACTTAAACGTAATTAAAATATTTTATAATAGTTACTATAAGTAGATGCTGATTTATTTTTATTTTAGTTTTAAGTAGTTGTTTGTCGAATATGTAATAAATTATTATTTATTAGATATTCTAATCATTATTAATTATTATTAACCGATTAACTAATAAATATTATTTTAGCTGTTACATCATTTTGCTGACAAAGAACTGACTTCCCGATTAGACTATATCCGCACATTCTGCATGTTCTTCTTAGATTAATACATGTTTTCTTATGAGATAGAGGTATCTCATCGACTAGAACTAACACGTATAGATTGTGACTTTGACTTTTTAATTGAGGTCAATAACAGGTCAAAGTCAAGCAATATCTTAATTATTGTATAGATAACTTAAAATAGGTTAGCAACCTCTTCCACATCCGTTTGATTTTTTTAATTCTTCTCATTTCTGATACTGTGTTGTGTATGGCAAAATGTGCAGCTATGCTGACATTTCGCTATATCATTAATATAATTAAGATACCGTTGACTCTATTACATTTCCTCATCCATTTTGTATCTTCCATCTCTACTAAATAAATTATCCAAATACATCACTTCATTCGCTTGTTGTAATATCTTACCATTTAGGCTGAACTTGAATTCGTCCGTCCTTTTTTAAGTTTACAGTAAGATAAAGGCTTTGGTATTAGAAAGGCATTTTAAAAATGTTGAACTTTTAAGGTATTTGAAAGATGCAATGATCAATTCGTTTTATGGCTTGGAGAGAGCTATCCAAAAACAAATTGAACAACCAAGCCCCCGTAGCGCACATATAATTAGCCAAGGTGACATGCCATCTCATACTCGCACATAGACTGAGTCGTCTCTATAAAGAGATTATTTTGCAGCCTTCAGAAAGAGTTCGTACATGCTGTAATAATAGAAAAATCTGTACAAATATATATATAAAAAAAATAATCATTCTCAACTTTACCCTTTTATAAACTTTATGCGACTTTAAAGCAACTTGAACCTATAAGTCATAAAAATACACTAAATGCAAAATAAAAAAAAATGTATTTTATTTCAACGTTTCTACTGTCTTTATACACTTGCATCCCTACTAGCATCCCACACTATATTTTGCTTATAAATATAGCATTAAAAATGCTTCCCAAGCAGAAATCAAATCAAAAACTCAAATAAATTTAAAAATTACTTAACAAAAATATATTCGTAAAGTTTTGTATCAGCAAGATTTATACTACCATAAAGTATAAGAGGTCGCCAGAAAAAATGCATGTAAAACCGGTGCTTCTAAAGCCGGAATACCGGCTCCGGCCACATCCGGCACTGTCTGCTTCTGAAAGCCTTTTAGTTCAATTTACCGTAAAAAGAGACTAACCAGTTTTATTCCGACTTTGTTTTACATCAGTCAGTATATTATTGTACTCGTTTAATACGGGCTGAGGGAATATTTATTTTTTAATAAATGTAATGTTCATTGTACTGTATTAGAAATAAAATGAAAAGAATAAAAATTTTATACTTTTGAATTGTTTGTGGAATCGGATCGTAAAAAAAAAACAATATAAATTGTGAATATTTCCTTGTATAAATAAAATAAATCAATAACCGTGATTTTCCTCAACTGCGCCAAGATCACGTATAAGAGATAAAAATAATATATAAACAACCAAAAACATATACTTCAAAAGTTTATTTAGTAGATTATTAAAGTTTGATCCCTTTTTATCCCTTGTTTATTTCCTGTTTATAAGGTTCCCTAAACTGTAATGTAAGTAGGAAATAAAGAGAGAAAGATAAAGTTTCTTCAGAATACAAAACTCAAATAGCCATAGCCATCGAATATTAGCAATTCAAATTGCTGCCTTTGAGGATAGAGGGATCTTTCCCTAACTTACAGTTCAAGGCCGGCTTGTAGGGGACGAGCAGTTTTATCGGACATCTAAGATTAGTTGTAAAGCTATATGTATCATGAATAAGTAATGTATGTTTTTGTGCCTTTAAGTATGGCATAATATAATGTATTTTTAACCTATTTGTATAAAAAGAGGAGTATATCGATAGTATTATTTTTTTTGTTTGTTACCTCAGAACTTTTGACTGGGTGAACCGATTTCGGTGATTTTTTTTATTTGAAAGCTGGTGCTTCCCATTTGGTCCCATTTCTTGTAGCCCAGTTTGGTCCGTTTCTATGATAATATGCAATTTTATTGTGGGCGACAAAAATGTAGAAATAACTTAATATCACGGCAAATGATTTTGATGAATATTTTTATATTGAAAATGATACACTGTAAGGATAGTTTAATGAGTTTAGTTCTGATTATGGAATCCGGTTGAACTTGGTTTTTTTAATTAAAATAATAATTATTTTAGCTTCATGTTGTTTCTCTTGTATTATCTTTTATAATATTAAGTAAATAATAATAATAATAATAATACACACAAATACATGTAAACTTCAATTTCATTCGATATTAATATTATATTCTTACACTACATTCTATTTTCAAATTTACTTAAAACTAAACTGTTAATATTTATATTTATTGAAAACATCCACACGCAGCGCATTCGCATGACAAACTTGTTTCGAGTTTTTTTGCGGTGCGTGACGTAGCCTGCTTGCTAGCTACGTGTAAAGAGTCGGCTACTATCGCTTGCGACGTTCACTTGTTCAAATATTGTACTCATTGCTTATATTCAATTTTAAGTCTTGTCTTTTTGCTAATACGTGTCTGTTTCGCTTATCTATTTCTTTTAGTATTTCTTTAAATTTCATTCTTTCCTTCTGTGAGTGTGTAAAATTATTCTCTTTGTATATCTTCTTAAGTGTTAAATAAATTTGGACTATTTTTCCAAAATATTCTGGAACTTTAATTTCACTCCGTAAATATAAATATAAAATATTATTAAATAGCGTATTTCACAAAAACCGCTATATTGGTGACCCCGACGTGATCTGAACACGCAACCTTCTGATCTGGAGTCAACTGAGTGGCAAATACAACCCACTTTACGACCAATTATGATTTTAAATATTTTTAGCGTGTTGAGCAAGTTAACGGCGCGTTTTGTCTTTCCCTCATTGGGAATAGAACTCATAACCTGTTGCGTTTAGAGTCACACGCTTTTGCCCCTGCTCCATGATGGCCTTTTTTATAATATAATAATGAAATTTAATAATAATATAATAAAAACATTACGTCCGTCCCCTCAAGTTAAAAGTAAAATATATAAAGAAGGAAAGAAATATATGTTGTGAGTGTATTTTAGTATTTTGATTGAAGAAAATATACAGACTGAGGATCTTCTCCGAGGTCTGAGGCAGAATTTTAAGTGAAGTATTTATGTTTCACTTATTTTTTAATTCCTTGTACATTTTTGTACACCAAACCTTCATTTTTCAATAGTTTTTCAAGCAAGTAAAATGAACGTCGAAGAAATTCGATTTTTAGTTTATAACAAAAAAGTTTTATTACAAAAAAGGTAATAATGAGGCGAACGCCGCGAATAAAATTTGTGCCGTTTACCGACCTAATGCGGTATCAATAAGAGTAGTACAAATATAGTTCAAGCGTTTCAAGTCTGGAAATTTTAGTGTGAAAGAGTTCGCAAGGTTCGCTTTGGACTTCCTGTCACAGATAAAATTAGTGCCATCTTTGAGAAAGTAGAGCAAGATCGACATATTAGTAGCTACGACATTGCTGAAGAACTGGATAGGTGGACAAGTCCCACAGACCGTGGCAAAGCCCGGCCTGATTCGGAACAAAGTGACGCTATGTGTATGGTGAGATTAAAAAGAATCTAAACTCTACTGTCAGCAACTGATGAGGTTAAAAACTACTGTTTAAAACCAGCCGGAGCTAGTGAATGAAGGGCGTGGTGTTCCACTATGACAACGCCAGACCGCACTCATCTATCGGCACGCAGCAAAAACTGAGAGAGCTTGGCTGGGATATGTTGATGTATCCTCCGTATAGCCCTGACCTTGCTCCATCAGATTTCCACCTCTTTCGGTCATTGAAGAGCTCTTTAGGAAGCACAAAAAGCTAACCTCAAAAGAACACTGTGAACACTACCTGTTAGATTTTTTTAATCAAAAATCTCAAATTTTCTTCAGGAATGGAATTATAATACTACCCATAAGATGGCAACAAGTCATCGTTCAAAATGGCACATACATATTATAAATAAATTAAAAAATATAGTTAAAAAATCCTTTATATGAACAATACGAAAATACCTTTGCCCCGACCTTAGAACACAATCTACTGGACCTATTTTTAATAGCTATATAATAAAATATAATAATATAATGTACATAAATAAATATATAAAATAAACTTACATAAATTTCAATTACATACATATTTCATAGCGATAAGAAATACCTTTTAACTCGATGCTTTAAAAAGTAAACAGACTTAGACTAGCATAGTTCGCGTGAAAGTGTGTTCTAAAGGACCGCAGCTGTAACAGTAAAAGAGTCGCCATAAGTCTGACGTTAAAAGGTTAAAAGAGTGGTTGGATCTAAGGAAAATAAATTTCATTTTTAAGTATTAGGAGTGTGAGGATGATAAAGGTCAGTTGATAGAGGAGCATCAGACTAAAGAGATTACGTCGATAGTGAGTCACTTGAGTTGGGTTATATATATTCTATATATAGGATTAACATAGGATATATTCGGTTTTGTGGTCGTATTTTTTAAGTTCAAATATGAACCGAATGGCCATATTCTGCAGATGATCCAACTTATTGAGAAGAGTTTGTTGTAGGTCACAGTAGCATGCATCAGCGTAATCAAGGAGACGGAGGAGAAAAGCTTAGGCAAGGCAATATTTTTTTGTTTAGTTTCATGGACAGGAGATTTTTTCAACTTCTTAAACGACAAATCACAACAACGAATTTTCTACGTTAGTATCATAGCCTACGTGCAGGTGATACTCTTAGGCTACGAAGATATCTAAGAGTATCACCTGCACGTAGTTTTGCTCGATACTAGAAACTCGTGTCAGTGTCATCGTGGACTTACCACGAGCGAAACCGTGCTGCGAGAGTGCGATATAACCCAGTAAGCTTAGAGCGCAAGTTGTTTTGTTAGTAGTTCCAATACGGTAGGTCGTTGCCCTTTGGCAGAACAAGGAGCTTGCCTTTCTGGAAGGAATTCCAGACATCCGAAGAGAAGACAAGTGACTGTTCAGTAGAACCGTACTGAACAGTCCTGGTCTGGATATACTTATCCAGGAGCAGTAGCTCCTGGACAAATACGAGGTATTAATTCAGGGCTCTGCTTACTGTTCCAACTCCTTTGTTGCGGTTGACCCCTTCAAGTTCAGCTGCCCAACACGTAAAGTGATTGACTTATTGAATATATTGAATCATTTCGATGCTCCGTTCCTCCGCGTAGATACGGGCCGGACAATCTCTTGACGCTATCCTGTGCGATTCGTTATCCTTTTTGCCGAAGGTGGCTATTATATATGTACATATATGAATATATTTTGTAGCTTTACATTATACACATAGTGTACAGTAAAGCTTAGACTACAACGACAAAGCCTACAAAATATGTAGATTTTCTGGAGATTGAATCGAGAATGATATATTTGTTCAGACTGGAATTTTTAAATATGTAAAATGTTTTAATGGAATATCTGATTTTAATAATTCAAATAATTATTGGAGGTATTGGAACAGTCTCAAATAGTATACTTTTTCTAAATATATATTTTTCTTTCCTAAGTGTGTAATAACACTTTAAAAATATTATTAAAGTTTTAGTAGGGATCCTTAATTTTTTCTGATAATAACAATTGGCCTATGTTACTCAGTGATAATGTAGCATTCTAAAAGTAAAAGAAAAAATAAGATCAGTAGTTTATACGTTTATCCACTACAAACCTACATACATACAATTTTTTTTCAATATATATAATAGTATAGAACAGTATAGATCAAATACCTTAACTGAACGTGCGCTTCATTTTGTGTCCCACTGTAATGCTCTTATCGATAGGATTGAGCGCTTTAAAGCATGACAAATCCAACGTAGCCTGTTTGTAACGTGGTAACCGTGTTTCAGGTAAACACTGCATAGTGTTATATTGGTTTCGTAGAATAAATCATTCTATGACACTAATATTAACAATGGAATGGCAGAATTAGAATAGAATTCTAGTTCTATGCTACTCTAGTTTACGCTAGTTCTACTATTATAATTAGAATTCTATTCTAATTCTGCCATTCGATTGTTCCCCTTTTTGATATTTCAATAAGTATTAAAATTAGCAACACAACATACTTGAACTGTAGGCATTTAATTTTAATTGTTGGCATTTTATTTAATTTAAAATAGTTAAGGACAACTCACATCGGAAATAAAATATAGTTACATAAAATTTATACGTATTATTTTCTTTTAAACATTAACGAAATTATGAACATGATGATGACCAGTGAAATCAATTGCGAGTCCTTTAGCCATAAAAAAATATTTAGTCAATGCTGTTGTAATAAATAGTTCGAAATATTTAATTTGAATATTTCGTATTTAGATTTTTCAAATATTAGAATATACTCAAGTATATTCTAGGAGAAAGTATATAGTAATGAATATAACAAATTTTATTTGTATTATTTAAAAGAGAAAATTATGAGAAAATACGACTATTTTTAAATGTATACATATAAATAAATTTATAATTTAAAAATACTGTGTTTCTTTTAGTGCATATAGACATAAACGGCTTCTTCTGTCTTTTCTAGGACACAATACTATCATAGATATTAATCTGAGTATATGCCTAATACTGTGTGAGCTATACTGAGTTATGAGAGAGTGAGACAAAAAATTATGTGCAAACTGTTAATATAGTATATACTATAAAATTAACTTTAATAGTCAAATTACTATAAATGTATTTTGTATAAATGTATTACTGAAATGTAAATATTTTTGAATCGGCAAGGTTTCTCTGCTGTTTGTTATTAAAATTATGTTTGTTATTAATTTTATGTTAATCATAACTTATGCATTATACATATATAAATCAGCTTCACGCTGTATCCCGCACATAGCAGCGTAGGCAGAGGGAACCTAGTGTTAAGACACTCCGTTCCCCACTTTCTGCCGAATTCTGGAGGCATTGCGTGTTGAGTCTGCCTACCCTGCTGTGTGCGGGTAACAGCGTGAAGCCGTTTTTTTATAAATTAATTTAGTTCTGTCTCAAAGCTATTTTTTAAATGTTTACATTCTACAACTAAAACAAATTACACTAATGTTAATTTGCCTAACATCAAATAACCTATAGTACATGACTCTAAGAACACGACTCCTTAGTAGATGGACGTTTTACTTGACATCTCACCAAAGTAAACGTTTCCTCCGTCTTCGAGTGGTTTGTCAACAGTTCAATACAATCTCGGAAAAGCTTTTAGATACTTACTTCTTTAAAGTACGCCTCTCAATCGATGCTTGAGAAGTTTTAAGCATCTGTCTTACAATACGTGCTCGAAGACTTCAACTTTTGCTGTAATATTCAATAACAACCTACCTTTTAAAAATTTTAAATTATTTTATATTTTGTTAACAGAATAGTTGCTTTAGGTTAATTCAATATTTCTTTCTTCTTCTAACATTTTGTAATTAGAAACTGATTAGGTGAAATATCTTCTCTCACATCTACCATTCTCCATTCGATTGAGCAACAGTAGTAAAAGAAATACGTTAAAATAAGCAATACACATCTTTGGAAGTTAATGTTTGCTTATGAGAAACAATATGATGTCAAAACAAAATCTACATTTTTTAAACATTTTTTTTTAAGTGTTATTCCACACTTAGGAAAGAAAAATACTTATTTAGAAAACGTATAAAAATTTTAACGTAGTGGGACTCAAACCCGCGCCTCCTGGAAACCGACCAGGCGCTCTGACTAAGTAAAATCTACATTATGTACTAAAACATAACATTATTCAAAGCAAATTTATTTTTCTAAGGTCTATACTGAAACATATTATGTCATTTCTTAATTATTTTTCCTTGTATCAAATTTCCAACAGTGTAATTAAATTCAAGACCCCGAAATGTTATTTATTTAATACAAAAGAACATTTCATTAACGAAGCTAATTAGAAAAACAAGGTCACGTTTTTGGTTTTTATAAGCGGAAGTACGAGTACTTCCCTTGTAGCTTGATAGCTAACAAGATGTTACCCGAGGCAAAAGAAAGGCAATTATAGATTCATTACACGGTTTCTTTCTATATTTCTTTCGGTTTCATTATTTTTGCATTAAAGAAGTAAAATGTACTACAAAGCCAAAATAACATTTACGAATAATTGTGCCTAGTAAGTAAATAAAAAATCAGCTTCACATTGTATCTTACATATAGCAGGGTAAACCGCGGGTTATTAGTGTTAAGACACTCCGTTTTCTACTTTTCGCAGAATTTTTTGAAACACTGCGTATTGAGTGAGGAACTCAACCGGGTCTTCGTCTTGATGCCAGAGCGAATAAATGAAAATATTAATAAATAATAATTCATTCTACCGCATGGGAATCGAACCCACAACCGTCGTATTATAGTCACACTACGCCTATTAAGTATTTATATTAAAATAGTTCTAAAAAATAAAACACCTTGGAAGTAAAATAGTAATTTACCCGCACAAGCGTCCTAAATCAGGCACCTGCATATTTAAACAATTCTGCGACCTTTCCGCAGAAGGAAGAAACATTACAGAAAATTAAGTCTTTCAGAATAATACATGGTTTGATGAGATAGAAATTGACATTTAATGCAAATGATTTTAAACACTAAAAACAAATGTTAGTATAAAAACTAGAAAAAAGTGTCTATCTAATGTATAACTTAACTTACAAACACATACAAATTAGTAATCTCAATGACATAAAAATAGCATCAGTAATCAAAATATCAAAAAAGTATAGCAAATAAATAAATAATTAACCCTAGGAAGATAGTCATTTATATTTTTATGAACGTAAAAAATATTCATGCGTAAAATTGACGTATATTTTTATTGAATCATAGATCATATTTAATTTATTGCATAAAGTATCCGTTACGAGTATTAGACATATATGCAAATAATAAAAAATACAGATAATTAATTTAATTATAGTATTATTATTTAGAAAAAAATGCAGAAATAATAATGAATATTAATATAAAAGTTTCTTTTTCTGAAATAATAACATTGTTGTATTATAAAACGAATTTTAGGGTATATTACATACATCAGAAGCATTGAAGTCAGCCAGAAACAGTTTGATAAATATCAATTTTATGCTCTGCGTAAATTACTTTTTTGCACTTTTTCATATTGTATTTGACTTTCGTCAAAACTATTTTTTCAGACCAAATTTGCACATACTTTAAATGTTGGCATCCCATTGAATTCTGGACGAAATCATGTAATAGTTAAGTTAAGTTGGATGGTTGGATGGTTGGTGGATGAAATTATATGATAGCTAAGAACAAGTACATCAAAGACATTATTGCTTGATACATAACGCACCTGTAGTTCCTCTAGTGTTGCACGGGGTCGAGGGCGGTG
Source organism: Heliconius erato x Heliconius himera (assembly GCA_013421005.1). Classification (NCBI taxonomy): domain Eukaryota; kingdom Metazoa; phylum Arthropoda; class Insecta; order Lepidoptera; family Nymphalidae; genus Heliconius; species Heliconius erato x Heliconius himera. The sequence continues at coordinate 53,375 of JAATLQ010037839.1, read as the reverse complement.
ATCACTTACCATCAGGTGACCCGTACGCTCGTATGCCTTCACTTAACACTAAGTTCCCACAAACTCGCGCCTAGCCTGACATGTAAGATATATATAGAGTGAAACTGAAAAATAAACTTAAATTAAATATTATACAGTACAACATAAATTCACAAAATATTATTGATGTATTCTGAAAATGAATAAAATATTCTACTAAATGTTGAATGAAAAGTTGAACACTTTGATGTACAGTATGCTAGTAAATAGACACATCTTGCCCATTACTGGCGAAGCAATTACTTTAAGTGGAAACCTTCAACGGTAAGACTGCGTCGTTTCTCGGTGCATCATTAAAATATTGCAATATGAATATATCAAGTTATATATGTTTTCATTACATTTTTGAGACCGACGTGGCACAGTGGTGTAGCGTGTGACTGTAAACACCATGGTTGTGGTTCAATTGCCACTCGGGGAAATTTCCCCGACGTGGCGTAGCGTGTGACTGTAAACACCATGGTTGTGGTTTAATTGCCACTCAGGGAAATTTCCCCGATATAACTATTTATTATCTTAATTTCTTCGCTGAGGTGATAAGACAAAGCGCGGCGTTAAGCTCTTCCTCTCAATACGCAATGTCCCGAAAATTTCACGCAAAGTCTTGATGTACATGAAACATTGTTGGTTAGAAAATAAAGTGACTTACTTTACTTTTTGTTTTTAGTATTATTAATTATTCTTTTTTAAAATTGCAAAAGCATCATATAGTAATTGGTTGATAATTTAATTAACAAGATACATAGTTTGTATGTATTTGGCTATCATTTCTCTTTCTCTCTACGGTGACAAACTATGGCATAAAAAAACCCTTTTAAATATTACCTTATTTCGAAATACTACAAAAACAGTAGTAAATTTGAACAACAAAGAATTTTTTTTCATAATTTATGTAAAACAGCCTCTATATGAAAAGCTTATTATGGTAAATGCGATATATCTTCTTATATTTTTAGTATCTTCTCTCATATTTCACGTACTTTACCCTAACCCCTCTTTACTAAGTACCAAGAAGCCAATATCTTTTATACTTACGAGATATTTAATCCTGCGGCCTCGTGTATTCAGGACATAGTAAGGGTGTGAACTCTAAATATGCTTTACCTTCCTTTACGGTGTACAACGTAATGTAATAATGGCTTTCTTGATAGTGGTATATGTACTGATAATTTTATTTATATTTTAAAAGTATATTTTTTTAGGTATATTTTAATCTACCTGCCTTATGAGGACAGGATTTCTTTATAATATTTTCTGTAAGGCCAGTCGTGGCGCAGTGGCACAAAGTGTGACTGTAAAATCGACTAGTTGTGGGTTCGATCCCCACTCGAGGAGATGAAATATTTACTTAAAGTTATATTTCCATTTCTTCGGTCTGGTATCGAGGACAAGCGCGGCGTTGAGTTCTGCCACTCGACACACAATGCCTCCAGGATTCGGCAGGAAGTGGGGAACGGAGTGTCTTAACACTAGGTTCCCTCTGCCTACCCTACAGTGTGCGGAATACAACGTGAAGCTGATTTAATTTTTTAAGTATTTTTTAATTGCCTTATGAGGACAGGGTTTCTTTATAATACTTTCTGTAACTATTATATATAAGGTTATACAAGATATTATAAGCTGCTAAGCTCGTGCTGTTAAGCTTAAGCGTGATGTATTATTAAAAAAAGTTTTAGCTCGAAATATGCAGCTTATAGTATACTGAAATTCCATGTAAAACTTTAAACGTACTCGTAGCAGGATATTTTTTGTACAATATTTCAGTACTTTGAATTCGAAAAGTGCGATTTATCTCTTCTTTTATATATTTTTATTAAATTTTAGTATACGATGGTAAGGTTTTTGTAGTTGTCTCTTAGACAATTACAAAATTTATAACTACGTATATATTCCATCGAACATATAGATTTCAGAAAAAAATATTGCCCGTTAAAAGTGTAAAGTTATTGATAAAATATTAAAAAAAATAAAAATCTTAGTACTAAGAAACTTAATAATTTATTATAATTTAAATGAATTTATACCTAATCTTTTGGAAAACAAGGCATTGGCTTCCTGAATGTCGATAAGCACGTAACTAATGGTTCGTTAGGATACAAGATCCGGTTTCCTTATCAGTCGAAGCGCGTCCGGTTATATCTCTTCGTTAGAACCGGATAATCCGGCATAAAGTTCAAATATATTTTCAATAATTTTATTATTAATGCTTAGAACCGTTGGGAAGAATAAAGATAATATTTGCGCTTTATGAAAGAAAATTTCTGAAATGTTTTCAAATACAAAAACAATCAATGTCTAATTTGTACTTAAATGATATTTTGTAAAGCTAGGGCGCACCTTCGAGAACGCTGTCGATGGTTTTTGCTCAGAATGGCCGTGAACGTTGGCGTCCCCCAAGGCTGTGTGCCTACCATTTACAGGTTAGACGAGTTCTCATTCAAGACTATGCAGATGATAGCACAGTGGACGCTGTTTACTCTGGCCGCGCAAGTCTTTTTAGGAAAACGTCAACCAATGTCAAAATAAATGTATGTCTTCTGTTGAGTCATCCCAAAAAAATGAATCCTCCTCATGGGGTGAAAGGAACTTAGTTCAATTTAACCCCCGGAAGATACAAGTTAACATCTTAACCACTAAAAAACCCCTAATTGTTGCATCGGCAGCCTTTCAAAACACTACCCTTATAGACACGCCCAGTATCAACACATTTGTGTTGATACTGATTGTGATGTTTCGAGCGACTTCCAGTATCGCGATATTTTGAAAAGCAAGGCCAAGTCGGCCTCAAAGAAATTGGCGGTCATCAGCAAAGCGAGACCGTACGCCAATTGGCCCTGTATAGGGCCCAGGTTCGGCCGTGTATAGAGTACTGTTCTTATCTCTGGGTTAGTGCACTCCAGTATCAGCTTGAACCATTTGATCACATATAACGTAGAGCCATTTGAATCATTGTACACCTAATGATCTGTAACAGGCTTGACACTGGCTTTGCGTAGAGATGTCTCCTCGCTGTGCTTTCTCTATCGCATTTAACATGGGAAGTGTTCTGAAGAACTGTTTGACCTGTCACCTGCTACCTAATTTTGTAATCTCACAATACGTCACAAGCTTAAACACCATCTACACCACCTGGATACGCGGCGCTCCACTACTGTGCGGTTTCGTAGGAACTTCCTTCCACGCGCCACGCAACTGTGAAATGATCTACCTGCGGCGGTATATCTAGGTCGATACGACCTGAGTACCTTCAAAAAGCGCGTCTGTCCTGTATCTCTTCTGGTGTTGCGCGGGGTCGTGGGCGACGGTGATCATTTGCCATCAGGTGACCTGAATAGGTAGGACCTACGTAAATGATATCGTATCTAGTGTAAAAATATTTCGTTTCCTTTTGTCGAATGGTAGAAATCTACGTCGTTCTTCCTCCTATAAGAGCGAAGAAAAAGAGATCAAAGTCGTTTTTTCGATTGGGTATCGATCCTGTAATCAATATCGCTACCTTTCAATCAATATTTCACTGGACCAGGATGACCTGTATTTTGCTTGTAAATAATAATAAATATTTAATAATTTTAAATATACAATTTATACAAGAATATTTTCAATATTCTATGGAAATATACTTTATTTTATACCCTTCATTACTCTTACAAAGATGGGATACATTAAAATTCTTAAGCCCTATATTTTAGTCTTACGACCGTTAAAAAGTTAGTGTTTTATATTTACTACCTATTTCGTATCTTACAGGGTGCGCAAGTGTGTGACTGTAAAAGCAACTAGTTGTGAGTTCGATTCCCACTTGAAAAAAGAAAATATTTATTTGATTTTATATTTTCATTTATTCGCTGGTACTGAGCTCCACCACTCGACGTGCAATGTTTCCAGAGTTCGGCGGAAAATAGAGAATGGAGTGTCTTAACACTAGGTTCCCTCTGCCTACCCTGCTGTGTGCGGGATACAGGAATATCATTTTTTTAAAGCTTCACGCTGTATCCCGCAAACAGCAAGGTAGGCAGAGGGAACCTCCGTTCCTCACTTTCTGCCGAATTCTGGAGGCATTGCGTGATGAGTGGCAGAACTCAACGCCGCGATCAACCTCGACACCAGAGCGAAAAAATGGAACTATAAATTTAAGTAAATATTTCATCTCCTCGAGTGGGGATCGAACCCACAACCAGTCGGTTTTACAGTCACACCTCGTGCCGCTGCGCCACAACTGGCCTCAGGAATATCAATATTTTATGGAAATATACTTTATTTTAATATCCTTAGACTCATTACACTTACAAAGATGGGATACATTAAAATTATTGAACTCTAAATTTTAGTCTTACGTTCAATAAAAAGTTACTGAGTTGTATTACATTATTTACTATACCTATTTAGTATCTTGTTTATTTCGACGCTAACAGCATTTGGTCTTGACAGTACTTTGGCAGAGAAATATTATTCATTTTCTTCGGTTCAATAAATATGCGATAAACATCTATGAAAATTGCTTAAAGCTTACTGTAAACCTTGCTTAATCTGAGCACGTATTTTTCTGTACATTCTAAAAAATACCACAATTTTATCACAATAGTTTTAATAAAAATTGAGTTACATTACCAATTTAGAAAACATAAAATATATTGAAAACAAAAATTACATAATTAGAAATACAACCAAGCTATACTTGCGATCCTTAATTATTAATTAAGATTGTTTATTCAGTCACTTCGCTTTCCAATTTCCGCCGAATTGTTGAGGTATCACGTGTTGCTTTACTTCGTCACTAAAAAACTAAAAATATTAAATATTTCATTTCCCCAACTGGCAATCGAACCCACAACCAATCGTTTACAGTCACACGTTCGTGCCCATGCGCCACGACTGGCCTTTATACACACATAACAGAAAATTAGTTAATAAACAAATTATTACATAGTAAATAAGCAGCCTGGTGCCTGACAAAGTTTTGAACCGACAACAACGAAGACAGGTGTAAAATTAATGAGATGAGCGCAGATTATGCCGGCAGCCATTGTCACTCTAATGGATGCGCCGTACGTAATCCTCATAGAATATTTGGGATTCGTAATGAAACATCTACATATAATACTAAGATCCATGATGATAATGTATTTTAATCACTGTGGCATATTCATAGCCAGCTTTGGTCCCCCTCGCTGTTCTTTTATTAAAATATGTGTGTATGAGTGAGGCCAGTCGTGCAAAGAGTGCAAAGGGGTGCAAAGAGTGACTGTAAAAGCGACTGGTTGTGGGTTCGATCGACGAGTGGGGACTCGAGGAAATGAAATATTTATTTTAATTTATATTTCCGTTCCGTTTCTTCGCTCTGATGTCGAGGCAAAGCGCGGCGTTGAGTCCCCCCACTCAACACGCAATGCCTCCAGAATTCGGCTGAATGTGGGGAACGGAGTGTCATAACACTAGGTCCCCTCTGCCTACCCTGCTGTGTGCGGGATACAGCGTGAAGCTGATAACGTGGGTGTAGTAGGGTCTTGATTTTGCTAGTTTTCCATTTTTTTTTGTATTATTATATTTTTTGGCTTTACGCTGTATCCTGCATATGCTATATGTTTGGAACCTGCCTGCCACCCCCTACTACCCTGCTGGGTAGGCAGAGGGAATAAGGAAATTTAATGTTGAGAGCATCTTCCGTTCCCAATTTTTTGCCGAATTCTTGAGGCGTTGCTTGTTGAGTTGTAGAAATCAACACCACCGCTAGCAAACGATAAGTTTTTAAATTAAAAAAACATATAACAGAATAAAATTCAACATACAAAATATAAGAAACACAAAATAGAATAAAATCCAAAAACACACATTCTCTAAACTAAATCCATTCAATCACGTTTACACAAACATTGTTTTCCTACTTGACATGGTTATAAACAAATATTTTGTCGTGCTCTCACAGGGATTACCTTGACAGCCTCTTTGTAGATAGGATAGAAAGTTTCCTTTATGTGCCAATATTTTGCGGTAAACTGTGTTCGGAAGCGAACACACTTAACTATTATACGATGCATATTTTACATTAAGGTGTACTTAGTTGGCCTATTTTAAAGAAGAATTATATAAATCAGCTTCACGCTGTATTCCGCACACAGCAGGGTAGGCAGAGCGAACCTAGTGCTAAGACACTCCGCTACCCACTTTCTGCCGAATTCTGGAGGCATTGCGTGTTGAGTGGCAGAAAGTGGCGGAACTCAACGCCGCGCTTAACCTCGACACCAGAGCGAAGAAATAGAAATATAAATTTAAGTAAATATTTAATTAGAGTAATTAATATTATTTTAATATAGGTTAGCATTCACCCGAATAGAGAATGAACTCACTACCATAATATTTTTACAATCTGATGTTCTTCTGCTGCATCCCAGAGCCATTCCAATATCAAAATAATAATTTAAAAAATTAAATCATTGAGTCCAGTCGTGGCGCAGGGGCACAAAGTGTGCCTCTAAATCGACTGGTTGTGGGTTCGATCCACTCGAGGAAATGAAATATTTATTTACATTAATATTTTCATTTCTTCGCTCCGGCGTCAAGGCAAAAGCGAGGCGTTGAGTTCCGCCACTTATCACACAATGTCTCCAGAATTTGGCGGAAAGTGAGGAGCGGAGTGTCTTAATACTAGGTTCCCTCTGCCTACCATGCTGTGTGCGGGATACAGCGTAAAAATATTTTTTTTAAGCTTCACGACTGGCCTCAATAATAATTAGTCAGCCATAAACCACTTCAATAACTTCGTACTTGATATTAGGTTCGAATCTAAGAAATTTATAAATATATACTGTATTTTATGACGTGCATTTATTATTTAGTCAACACCGAGGTATATCTAAAATTTATGTGCCCCCTGCCGATAGCTGGGGTCGTACATCATTCTGTCGTCAGAAGATTGATGGCCTTACTTACAAATTTTGCTCTTCATTAGCAAATATAATTAATACATTTATTTAAAACGAAATGTCGAAATTCGTCATATTTCTTTTACTTTTTTAGTATTGTAATTATTTTTTTCTAAACAAAAAATAAAGAAACAGACGAAAATTTATAAAGATCCGGTCGTGAAAGCTTCATATATTTTGTCTGTCTTATCTTGTTTTTACACTTCACTACCTGATAAGGAAATTACTAATTAAATTACAAATAGCTCAAGGGTACTTTGCTACGCGTGACCGGACACGGGCTATTATCCGGCAGTACGCTGATTGACTGGATAAACTTAACTTAATTTACTTAACTTTTATATATCTCTATACAAAGATAGATATTATATTTACTATTTTTTTTTTTTACAACTTCACGCTGTATCCCATATGAAACGGGATAGGCAAAGTGAGCCTAGTGTTAAGATTCCGGAATTGGAGGCTTTGAGTGTTGAGTGACGGAACTCAATGCCACGTTTTGCCTCGGCACCAGAACTAAGAAATGGAAATATTAAATATTTCATTTCCTCAAGTGGGAATCGAAACCACATCTGTCGCGGTTATAGTTATACGTTTGTGCCCCTGCACCACTGGCCACAACTTACAAACATACATTACCGAATAAGAACATAAGTCAAAGATGTTATATGAACTACAAAATATTTTCTAAATAACTAAATAACATAATGAAAGCCATATTGATTCAATTTACATATACTTAGAAAGGACAAATGCAATATTTATATAAATAAGTTTAATAAATGCGTCGAACCCTCGCCTGTTCATTTATTAAACCACCGTAGGGCTCGCTTATTAAATTTGAATATACTGTTGAAATAGCGACCTCGCACACTCTTCTTTATTAAAACGAGGTGCGTACAGTACCTACCTACAGCTACCTGTCGGTACTGCGGCTCATAATGTGTAATTCACAAGCAGTTCCACAGATGTCCTACAAAGATAGGATACTAATTCGATTTTGTATATTGAAGCTTGAATTTAAAATTTACTATGTTTTAATAAATTAAATTTTTTCGTACTTTGTAAGATATGTATTATTTAGTTAAAAAGAATATTAATTTTTAGTAGTTTTAGTATTCAATTCCACGTAAAAAATATATGATATCACTATTGACCAAATCTATGAACATAAATAAATATGTAGTATATCTAAATACCAAAACGTTTTTACTCTAATTGAAAACAAGCCATTCAATTTTACTGTTTTTAAAACATGTATTTTTTTGTTCGTACAAACGTTATACAAAGTTGTGTCAACTAACCATATGGAGTGCTAAGAGAAAAAATTAACTAGAAGGATTTTATTAGTTTTATTGCAGAAGAGTGTCTTTCAATGAAGATATTCGTATAAAAATAATGAAAGAAAAAATATTTTTAATGGAAAGACGATAGCTTTATTTTTATGTACGTCGTTAGAATTTCCAGAAAATAAATCAATATCTTATTATAAATATTCCGTATATTCTCTTTTTGATATTTATTACTCAATATTCAACATTTATATTATGTTTTATTTTCAGCTACACACTTACATATAACATAGAGCAGGGACGCCATATGAAAACTAATACATAAAAGCACACCATTCCCCAATTTTCAAGAGTCTGAATTGAACACTGTACTGTTTCTTATTACCAGAGCTGAGAAATGAAAATAATTCATGCCCTCAAGTGGGAATTGAACTCACATCCCTCACATTTACAGTCAAACGCTGTAGCGTTATGCTACGAGGGCTTCTATAGATTTTTTTAATCAAAATTTTAAAGTCTAAATATCCATGTACAAATGTAATCAATTACGTGTTTTATACTAAAACACAAAAAAAAATCAGTTTCTCGCTGTATCCTGTTAAGACACTCCGTTCCCCACTTTCTGCCGAATTCTGGAGGCATTGCGTGTTGAGTGGCAGAACTCAACGCCGTATTTAAAGTACTTAGTTTATTTATTAACTAATAGAACAAAAGAGTTTTATTTATTAATTCTATAAATGTCACATCTAGAAATCCATATGTATCAATACTTATGCACACTCACGACTATGTATGGTGTAATCATGGTTTCATCAAAAGCGCTACATATACGTATTCGCAGCACCTATCAGCTCGTCAGAACGGCATTCATGTACAACCCTAGCCATCGTGTAGGTCGTAATTATGAGATATGAATGTACCAAAGTGTATTTTGCCTTTCTTAGCTGTACTAAAATTTGGTTTAGTATTTTATTATTATTTTAGTGAGACTAATAGTGAATGTGAGACGTTTTTTTGATTTAATTTATTATTAAAATAAGAAAAATAATGAATTGATATAAGAAATTGGTTGTGACACTATACAGAGTGCGATTGTTGTGGGTTTGATTCTCACTTGGGGAAGTGAATTATTTTTATTTCTTCACCTTATTACCTAAATTTATATTTCCATTTCGTCGCTCTGGTGGCGAGGCAAAGCGCGGCGTTGAGTTCCGCCCCTCAACACGCAATGCCTCCAGAACTCGGCGGAAAGTGGGGAACGGAGTGTCTTAACACTAGGTTCCCTGTGCCTACCCTGCTGTGTGCGGGATACAGCGCGAAGCTGAAAAACAAAATATATTAATCAGTGTATGGTGACAAAACGATCTCTGCGAATGTATTAAAAATGTATGTCAAAATAAAACAAAAAAAAATTAAAACTTTGTTTTCAGCTACGCTTAAGAAGTCTGCCATGTAATAAGTAATAAACACAACGAAAATATTTTCTAATAAGTACTTGTTATTTCTATCCTAGATCAAATGAATTGGTAAAACCTAGAATAGACAGAGAGAAAGAGAGAAGAAGAGAGAAATAACAATCATAACTATGAAATGTTAGTTATTCAAAAATGTATTCCTATATAATATTTAATGTATATTTCAGTCAAATCAGTTTAGCAGGCTCAACAGTACTGTACACTATCATAATCCTACTAGATTACGGTATCAAAGGACGGCTACAAAATATGGCTTGAATAAAACGGCTGTTAAGAGGTTTAAGCCTCTGGCTGTTTCCTTTTCTAGTCCGTACCAGAGATATTTAAAGCCGTATTAGATAGCTGGCTTGGTTGGTTACACGATTTGAATACTCACATGTTTGATTAGGCTTTAAAAGTAAGTCATGTAAAATAGTCATATAATTTGGAGATTTTCTACATTGCTATTTGCTATATAAAAGTTTGATATATTATTTTCTTGTGTATTTTTTTCAGCCTTGCGCTGTATTCCACTTATAAAAGTGTAGGCAGAGGGAACCTAGTGTTAAGACACTCCGTTCTTCCCTTTCCGATGAATATTTCGAGGAACAGAGTGTTGGGTTGTAGAGCTCAACGCCGCGCTTTTGCCTTTTGTCTTTGGGTGATAATCGAACTCACACACGCCGTCGCTTTCATATATGTACCTGTGCCATTCCGTTATGACGACCTCAAAATAAAAAAAATATAGTAGGCTAATATAATAATCACTTAATTTATTTATTAAATATATATTTTTTGTAGAGAATCAGGTATTTCACACTGACGTCCTATAATAGGAACATGTTTAATACTGTTGTGTAGTGTTATGATAGTTGTCGATTCAAATACGTAATAGCCAGTAAAGTGGCGGCACACAAAGGGAAATTATAACTACTATCTTGTAAATCCTCTTAGCAGAGCTCACTAAAATACGGTGACATTTAGATAACAAATCAATATGATATTAATATATTGCGGCGAGTCATGGCGTAGGGGCACAAGAGTGTGACTGTAAAATGCGATTGGTTCTGGGTTCGATCCCCACTCGAGCAAATGAAATATTTAATATTTTCATTTCTTCGTTCTGGTGTCAAGATAAAGCGCCGGCATTGAGTTCCGTCGTCGTAGTGAAAAATGGGGAGCGAAGTGTCTTAATACTACGATCCCTCTGCCTATCCCACCACAACGTGAAACTAAAAAACAAAACAAAACAATATACTTTTTTCTTTACACTAACGTGCAATAAAGGAGTTCGTGCGTATTATTATTTTCTCTCCCAAATTATGGATTTTATTCAAGACATGAATGTTAATGTGTACCATTTCCTAAAGATTTCACATCAGTTGCTATGAAATGGTCCGGCGAAGCGAGTGTAATGGGCGACAATTTCGACACCCACCTGAGCCAGCAGTCGCATGTGCGTAATCGCCTTAGCAATACCCCTCCCCCTCACCTCCCCCTCACTCCCTCTTTTATAGGGATCCTAAAATTCCATAAACTGTTTAATATTGAAATGAATGTCTTTTCCTTTTACACATTTGAAACGGTATAAAACGGTACGCGTTGAATAGATTTTTTATGAGATTTTTTATGTTATTTGCTAAATTATATATGTTGATTATTTAGTCCGTTGTTTTGAGGGCGTCGTGGCGCCAGGTGTATAAGCATGTGGCTGTAACGCGACGGTTGTAAGTTCGATTCTTAGTCGGGGGAATGTAATATTATTTATGAATATTTTCATTTCTTTGCTATGGTACCAAAGGGAAAGCGTGGCAGAGAGTTCCGCCACTCAACACCTAATGCCTAGTAATTCGGTTGAAAGCGGAGAACGAAATTTCTTAACACAAGAATTTCTTAAGATAAGGATAGAGATGAAAGTAAATAACATACATTTAATAATAATTAATTAAATTAATAATTTAATAATTGTATACAATCCATATAAATTTCTTAGTATCATGTATGTACGCTTTACTTTTGTATAATATTGTTATTTTTATTTGACAGAATTACTAAAATTCCGTCTTTGCAAGGAATGTTTCATCACGACACACAGTAAACGACAAGAGACGTGCTTTTTAAAATATAACATGTTTTTTGAAATAAAACAAGACAAATATTCATAAAAAAATATGAAAATGAATTCCTCCCTAACAATTTGTCAAAACAAATTGTCGAAATTTCACAAATTACATTTTATTATAAAATGACTTAAAAAAACAGTACCCGCTTGCGTTCCGCCATTTTCAAAACATTGTTGTGATGAAGTTATTTCGTATGTTGGAATGTGGACGACAATGGTTGATTTATTTTCTCTGTCGCTCCTCTGAGATTGGGTTTATTAAGCTCTACAACCACATCTGTACAATGTACAGTGATTTAATTCGAAGGGATGATATTTATGACAGTTACGTGACAGCTCTGTGCAATATGGTGGCAATATATTTTTAATATATTTATAGAAAATAGTAATTTATTGTGTTTTTTTTTATAAAACGCATATTCACACAAATGATAATTTGAGGCCGGTCGTGGCGCAGCGGCACGAGGTGTGACTGCAAAACCGACTGGTTGTGGGTTCGATCCCCACTCGAGGAGATGAAATATTTACTTAAATTTATATTTCCATTTCTTCGCTCTGGTGTCGAGGTTAAGCGCGGCGTTGAGTTCTGCCACTCAACACGCAATGCCTCCAGAATTCAGCAGAAAGTGGGGAACGGAGTGTCTTAACACTAGGTTCCCTGTGCCTACACTGCTGTGTGCGGGATACAGCGTGAAGCTGATAAAAAAAAATAATAATAGTTAAATACTTAAATGATTGAAGCCGTCGTGGCGCAGGAACACAAGGGTGTGACTATAACGAGACGGTTGTGTGTTCGATGCCCACTTGAAAAAATGAATTACTATTTCTTAATATTTTCATTTCTTCGCTCTGGATTGAAAGGATACTAGGTTCCTTCTGCCTATCCTACTATACGCTGTATCAGCGTCAAGCTGATTTGATTTAGATTTTTGATACTTATATATTCCTTTCAACGAAACTTTTGCATCACACAGTAATGGAATTCATTACCTCAGTCACGTCAGTAACTTTTAAACTATATTCTGATATATTGCACAAACTTTTCCCTACAACAAATTTAAAATGAAAAAATATACAACGAAAAGGAGGACGGCATAAGCTATAAGGAAAACTTTTGCAATTCAGAATCGATTATTCTTGTCTGTAAATGAATAAAAAACTACTTTGTAACATTTCAACATTCAGCAAACTATTGAAAAATCCTCTCAACAAAAGAAATTGCCATCTCACTAACGATTTTATTAAGGACAAAGATTGTAAAAATAATAAATGAATAGCGTACCAGTCGCCGTCCGCCACAGCTTTCGTGGATCGGAATGATTAAGTTGCCTTGTATTATTTTTATAGCCGATTTAAAACGTTTGCTTTCATTGGGGAATTGAAAAAAACAATTTTAAATGGTTTGATGAGGCCAGTCGTGGCGTAGTGGCACGAGGTGTGATTGTAAAACCGACTGGTTGTGGGTTCGATCCCCACTCGAGGAGATGAAATATTTACTTAAATTTATATTTCTATTTTCTTCGCTCTGGTGTCGAGGTTAAGCGCGGCGTTGAGTTCTGCCACTCAACACGCAATGCCTCCAGAATTCGGCAGAAAGTGGGAAACGGAGTGTCTTAACACTAGGTTCCCTCTGCCTACCCTGCTGTGTGCGGGATACAGCGTGAAGCTGATTTTTTTTTATTAAATGGTTTGATTTAAAAGTTTTTTGTGTAATTGTCCTTTAAAAATAGATTTTCATTGATTTTTTTCACTTAAATCAGATGAGAAAGAGACTATAAATTCTGTAACATACTCTGCTAGGATTTTCAATTTCGAGATCCAACGTCGCCATGCATCATAAAACTTTAGAAGTCCAGTTTCGTCGTGTTTTATCGTACTATTGTTTCAGAAGTGGTAAAACCGATAAGTCCGGTAACTGCTAAACTTGGATTCGTGTTGTTCACATCAATGTTCTCTTTCCGATTGCTTTTGTTACTAGTTTATGGGTGAGAGACGATACGAGTTTTATGCTACTAATATTGATAATAAATCATAAAGAAATATTTAATATATTTATTAGCTACTATAGGGTTTTTAGAGGCCAGTTGTGGCGCAGTGGCTAAAAGTGTGCGTGTAAAACCGACTGGTTGTGGGTTCGATCCCCACTCGAGGAGATGAAATATTTACTTAAATTTATATTTCCATTTTCTTCGCTCTGGTGTCGAGGCAAAGCGCAGCCGTGAGTTCTGCCACTCTACACGCATTGCCTCCAGAATTCGGCAGATAGTGGGGAACGGAGTGTCTTAACACTAGGTTCCCTCTACTCTGCCCTGCTATATGCGGGATACAGCGTGAAGCTGATTTGATCTGGATTTTTGGTTTTTTTTAATGATATTTCTTTTGTATGTAATTTATTCTTTTTGTTTTGCATTCTTTAATTAAACTGAACCCGATACAACGATTCTATTTAACTTTTTATTACCAGTGCTGCCTATTACTTTTGTTCCTATACAACTAAGTTACTTAAAACAAAAAATAAAAATAAAACTACTTATTCCATAGTATAAAACGTTATTACCGAGAAATAAGCACATTTAGGTATTCTGTTATTAAAGTACTGAGAAATAGAATATTTTTTGGCGAAGCCGTTACACAGTTCACAGGGAACTTGATCTTAATATAATATTTCAAATATAAGGGTTTCGCCGATCTGATTGCAAAGGGAGTTAAGTATCCGCCGCTCAATACGTAACATCTCTATTGGAATGGAAAGTGTAAGATGGAGTGATAAGTCACGTCTCCTTGCCCACTTTACAAAAGGGATAGAAAAGGGAAAGGAAGGGAGATGCCTATTGATAAGTATAGAATCAATCTTTTATTAATGTTACTTTAACTACAATGTATAAACAAATTAAAAAAAGATAGTATCAGAAGCGATGTAGAATAACCTCTGCTTTAATAATATATGTCATATTATTAAAGCAGAGGTTACAGAAAAATTAAAATATTGGACTCATGTAATTTGTTATAGTTGTTGTGTAGTTCTTATCCCATCACAAATATAAACGTAAAATGAGAGCCAAGTTTAATATTATTCTATTGGTTGGTTTGTTGACTTCAACGCTAAAACAAGCAAATGGGAGCCAAGTTCTATTTTCACAATATAACATATTGTATAACAACATAAAGTATCCTTTCTTCTCACAATTTAATTAATTAAAACTTATTCGAGGTACGCCAAGTGCCTATAAGAAATCTATCAAATATAATAATTCTTCACGCTGTATTCCGCAAACGGCAGGGTAGGCAGAGGGAACCTAGCGCTGTGACACTCCGTTCACCACTTTCCGTCGAATGCTGGAGGCATTGCGTGTTGAGTGGCGAAACTCAACGCCGCACTTTGCCCCGACACCAGAGCGAAGAAATGGAAATATAAATTTAAATAAATATTTCATCTCCTCGAGTGGGGATCGAACCCACAACCAGTCGATCTTGCAGTCACACTGTGCTTCTGCACCGCGACTGGCCTAACAAGTAAAAATCTAAAATAAATTTTATTAATTAACTAATCTATATAGATTGTGATTGATTGTGATTAAGTCTGATACTTGAAATTTCTAATCCAAATAAGACCTTTCAATCCTAATTGAAATTTAAATTATAAAGTATTCGAGCAGTAGCTATAAAAAATATTTAGTAAACATCAATCTACAGAAAGTAAATTGGTGTTCGAATTACATTAAAAATTTTTTTTACTAAACTTTCTTTAGCTTCAAATTGTACCCTGTACAGGGGAGGTATAGAGAAATTGTGATTATAGTTTTAAGACACTCCATTCTCGTTAGGATAATTTTGCCGAATTCTCAAGGCATTGCGTGTTCTATGATGAAATCAACTCCAGTTACTTTGTTTCCAGGACGAAGAAATGAAAAAAAATATTCACTATTTCTTTCCCCCGATTGGGAGTCAAACTTACGATTCTGGAGTTAACAGTCCAACGCTCGTGTTCTTGTGCCATAACGGTCGCAAAATAATCATAAGTCTTAATACATCATGATAATTGTATTTCTATACAAGTATACTAAGATATTAATAAATCTCCCAGCATTTATATCAATATAATTATTTAAGGCGCTACGATGTCTTTCTTTTTTCATATATTTTCTTTCTGATACCTTCTTTTCTAGTTTTTTTTGTACTTTTCTGGTCAATTTATTATTAAACATTTTATTCTGTTTTATTTAAATACATGATAACAGTTATTAAGTTTATTGTACGGCCATTGTGATCGTTCTTTAATTAGTTCTGGTAATACATCGAAACAGACAAAATGGCAAAATATAAGCACATATTCGTTTGAATCGTTATTAAATTTAATGTGATTTGTGAAATTTCGACTATGTTTTAAAAAAAATTTAGAGAGAAACACATTTTCAAATTTCTTAGATGTTTTTTTGAAAACTATATTTTTTATTGTACTTATCACGACGTAAATTAGATACTAAAATAGTGAGTTACGATATATTACATTGTCACGAATGTAAATTCCTACTGGCATGTTCAATTTTATATTAGGGCATTAAGGGGCCGCAAGAAACACGACCTTTGAATAAATCTACCATTACGCTGTTTCTTTTGCAAGCGATTTGGGGTTAGAGTTACTTAAAAGAAATATATAAGTAAGATTCTTGCTTTATTCGGTATTAAAAATTGTATGTAATAATATATTTTTTAAAATTATTTCTAGTAGGTTCACGCTGTATTCCACATATAAGGAACCGGAAGAGTAGAATTAGTAAACCTAATCTCAGGACGCTTCCTTCCTCAGTTGTCGCAAAATTTTCGATACATTGCAAGCGTGGCGGAACCTAACGTTGCTATTTATTATGTTACTGGAGTGAGAATCGAACCTATAACCGTATCAATTACAGTTACACACTATACCGCTGTGCCACGACGGCTTCCTTAATAACTATTTTTTTAATAATGTAAATAAAAATAAATTAAAAGTAAACATATACCTGTCTTCACTGTCAAATTTATTTAACCCCCTCCTAACTACCCTTAACGACGCATGTAGAGATAGCGAAACAATTATCCTTTGTTAAACTTACACGTTTGGTCATTAAGGAGACGCCGCTTAACTTCTAAGCTACTTAAGTTTGAATAGCTGTCTTACCGTCAACATGTTATAATATTCAAACTACCCTCTAAAGTAATATAATTCGAATTAGAATCGATTTTAATAATTATTATAGTATCTTCGCACTTTTTTCCGCATAACAGTATAGGCAGATGAAATCTAGTGTAAACACACTCTGTTCTCTTGTTTTTCGCTTATTTTTAAGGCATCGTGACAAGCGGAAACTGCTAATTCAAAATGGCCGCCGTAAGAAAATAATCCACCTACGGGTATCAAATGAAAATATTGGATTTTTAAAATACAATACACAAGAAAAAAATGTTTAAAGCAGATTTACATAAATATTTTCCTGCTTCATAAAATACAAAAGAACAATAAAAAAATGCAATTGACTAACATAAATGAAAAACATAACATTTATTTTCATTTATAGTAAAGTTACAAGGCAAACTGTGATTTATAGAAAAGACTAAAAACACTTGTATATTTTCTAACAAATCGTCGAGTAATTTAGTTCTATTTCAAACTTTTTCTGAAAACTGTAAACTGTGAAATGTAAAAACTTTAAAGTGCTGCTTTTAAAATTGTCTATATAAACTCTCATAGAAAAGACATGTATTTTGGCTACATTCGTACCTTATAATTGTTCGCTATGAAGGGGCTCAGTGAAAGCCCTGACGTTTCATTCGTTGATGGCTATGAAGCGAGTAGTGTCGCTCTTTTGATGAAACCATGATTATGCCGTACATAGCCATACACCGAAATATTGAACCGTATAGAGAAACTGGATAGGGCAACCTTTTGAATGAACATATTGACTCGCACGTAGATATCACCTGATAATTAATTAGAGACGTATTCAACGAACCGATTGAGGTGTGTATGTTGCCTGAGAAAATGTATTAATTAGGGCGTTCGATACTACGCTATATGCGTAATTATTTAGTTAAGATTGTGGGCATAGAAAAAGGGGAAGTGGGGGGCGAATGGTTCATGCCCACCACAGAATAGTCTTATATTTATCGCAGAAATTTTACTAGCCATACATCGCTCGGGTCCCAAGACAAGAGCCCAGCGTCCAGTTTCACCACTCAACATGCAATGCCTCGAAAAATTTAACGGGAAGTGGGTAACAGAGTGTCTAAATACTAGGTTCCCTCTGCTTACACTGCTGTGTGCGGGATACAGCGGGAAGCTGATTTAATCGTTTTTTTCTATAAGTACATGAATAATCTATGTATCTGTTCCAAAAATTAGTTAAGTCCAGGCCCACTCTGCAAAATATTTCCAAGCTTAAGATGTCCAATTAATCAATTTAATCATATATATTAATTATAACATATATGTTATGTTATGAAATGAAATAATTAGAGATTTTGACAGCTTTAGTTAGCTTAACAAGCAATTATTACTGTAATATATATATATATATATATATATATATATATATATATATATATATATATATATATATATATATATATATTTCTTAAGCCCTTCCATGTCCACCCTAAATGCACAATACTTTACATATATAGTGGGTTGACATGTCTTTGTATCGTGCGCATTCATGCTA
This sequence comes from Heliconius erato x Heliconius himera, assembly GCA_013421005.1. NCBI lineage: Eukaryota > Metazoa > Arthropoda > Insecta > Lepidoptera > Nymphalidae > Heliconius > Heliconius erato x Heliconius himera. The sequence continues at coordinate 34,850 of JAATLQ010037839.1, read as the reverse complement.
AATAAAAATGACTGCAGAATGAAAATATGAAACCTCGCTACTTTTAGCAATATTGTGCTATGTTATAGAACATAGTTACTAGATTATATCTCTTTTTGTATTCGATTATTTTTATTTATTATTTTTTTAAGGAAAACATACAGTACATTTAATATAATAAAATATAATAACGCACAAAAATTTTACGATTGAAATTTCCACACACTACTTACTCATACGTCTAAAGAATATACAAAAAACAAAAAGTGGAAAACGTTCGTTCGGTACAAAAAGATACTGTAGAGTGGGTACATTATATATTGTATAGTGGGTATGCATTAATAAATAGGCTCCCAACATCGTGTTTCCTTGACGTTCCACTGGCGACGAGATTCGAATTTACGCGTATTTACTCAGTTAAATAGGATTAAAAGTGTTTAAATATGCCTATCGGAAAATTAGAACCATTTGACATTACTTCCAAACAGTGGCCAGCATACATTAGACGTGTTAAACAGTATATTTTATTAAATGTAATTAAATCAGAACTGTGCGTGCCATTGCTCATTACGGCGGTTGGCGAAGCGACGTATGCTCTTATGTGCGACTTGTGTTCACCATCACACCCGGAGTCGAAAACATTCGAAAAATTGAATAAGCTAGTGTCCGAACGTTAACCGCAAAACTCAGAGATCGCGGAGCGACACGTGTTTCGTCTGCGTAGCAAAATGGCGGCGAACCACTCACCGAGTATTTGCAAAGTTTAAAACATCTTGCTGCAACGTGTATTTTCGGAATGAATTTAGAAAAAAAATTACGTACGTTACGTTCGTATCAGGGTTAGCGAATGAGGCGATGAGGTCGCGGATTTTTCCCGAAAGAAACATTAAATATAAAGAGGCGGTGAAGCTGGCTCTGGCGCTGGAGGCAGCCGAGCGACACGCGGAGGTGAGCGCGGCCACGGCGGTCGGCGCGGCTTCGAGCGAGCTGGTTGCGGGCGGCGGCGGGCGAAGGCTTGCATCAGGCAAAAGTGCGGGGCACGAGAGCGAGGAGCGGCGCGGGCGGTGGGCGCTGCGTCGCGGTGGCTGCCGGCGGCGGCGGCGGCTCGCAGCGTTGCTGGCGCTACGGAAAGCCCCATCGGGCGTATCAGTGCCGGTATGCGAACTACAATTGTGACGTGTGTGGTATGCGAGGCCACTGCCACTGCCACTTGAAAGTTATGTGCAAAGAGGTGCGCTCGAATCGACGAGATGAGTCGAGGCATAATTATAATAGTGATGATGAGTGCGAGGACTTTTATAATGTGCAGGTGGACGGATCAGCTGATGTACTCTATATAATTACGGTGGAGGTTAATGGCAAACCTTTGAAGTTGATACAGGTAGTAGAATAATTACATTAAGCGAAGATTGTTATAGACAGTACTTTAAGGGATATAATCTTACCGCCGATCGGCTAAATATACATAGTTACGTAGTTCCAAAGATCGAGTCGATGGGTTTTATGTTTGTAAATCTTAAGCTCAATGGTGTGTCTGCTCATCGTTCAAATTGTATGTCATTAAAAATGGAGGTGGATCATTATTAGGTAGAGAATGGATCCGCGTTCTTGGAATATATAATATTAGAATTAAAAATAAAGAAATTTTATCGAACTTAAGTAATGATCCATTTGTAAACCAGTTAATGATTGAATTCTCAGAAATGTTTACTGATAAGCTCGGAACTTGTAAGAAATCAATAAGTTTGCATGTGTGCGGCAATACGCCGGTGTACGTGCGCGCGCGACCGGTCCCGTTAGCGTTGAGGGCGTGCGTTGAGTGCTGAGCAGAGTTGGAGCGTTTAGAGCGAGAAGGCACAATTTATAGGGTTGAGACGTCTGATTACGGCACGCCAATTGTTCCCGTAATTAAAGAGAATGGCGATATACGGATATGCGGGAATTATAAAACAACAATTAACCGTAAACTAAAACGATCCGTATCCGCTTCCCCGTATTGAGGAATTGTTCGCTACGCTCAGTGAAGGTGGGGAGTACTCGAAAATTGAATTAAAAAAATAGTTACCAATAAATGTTTTTATCAAAAGACTCAATCGTATACTGCCATTACCACCCGAAAAATTTCAAAAAATAAGAGAAGAGGCTCTTCGGGGTATACCTAAGACGGTGGTTTTTTTTTTAGATGACATGTGCGTAACTGGAATCAACCGACGCAATCACTTAAATAATTTACGGTCAGTACTCGAACGATTGCATAGTATGGGTTTTACGGTTAAACTTGAGAAATGTAGGTATTAACAATCTAGTGTTAAATATGTAGGGTTCATTATTGATAAAAACGGTTTACGGCCGGATCCTAAGAAGCTCCAGACAAATCGCGACGTTCCAAAGCCTATCAATGTTACACAATTAAGATTTTTTTAGGCATGCTAAACTGTTACGAGAAATTTATACTTAATCTAAGTATTCTGCAATAGAATACTTAAATTAGGTATAAATTTCTCGTAATAACCATTGCACGAATTATTAAAGAAAGAGTCGGCGTGGCATTGGAGTGTATTGTGTCAAGAGACGTTCTCGGCAGCAAAATTACTGACAAGTAATAAATTGTTAGCTCATTACGAGCTCATTAAGAGGGCGTTTCACGAAGGCGAAAATATATAGGAATCGGGTTCAGATTGGGGAAAAAGACCCGATTCGTAATAGAACCCGCTCCCCGAGTCCTCCACCACCGGACGCTTTCGCGCGAGCTCTACGAGCGTATAATAAAATAACATTTTAAATTCATTTATCGATAAGTAATAATTATATATTGTGTTCTGTAGCCTATTTGTGAAGTATTAAGAGATTAAGAAGTTACATGATTTATAAAATATTACTAAGTATTAGGTTAAAATATTATTATATTATTCATTGTTAAGATATCAGTTATTATTTGTATTTGTTGTAAGTTAGTGCCAAATTAGAGGAGGAAAGAAGAAGTGTGGGTACATTATATATTGTATAGTGGGTATATGTTAATAAACAGTCAACTTCGTGTCTCCTTGACGTTCCAGATACAAATAATTTACTGCTTAAAATATCGACACCTAACCAAGTACAAAACCGAAATACAATTCATAAAAGTTTGTGTAAACAACCCTTGAAATTATTAAATTTTAAATTGAATATGTCTAAATTATTATGCTTAAAATTAAAATCGCATGCACGTGACACAAAGTTATTAGAGGTATATTTTGTATTAAATTTAGGAACTGCAAACAAAGGTTTATTTCATGCATCCAGTCTATGACACGCAAAGTTTAGTTTATTCACAAGAAGAGGGGAATCGATCATATTGTTTACCAGCTTATACAACAACACTTGATCTCTGAGATCACGGTGTTACTTCAGAGATATATATTTTAAATTAGAATGTCTCTGTTTTAAGTGACGAAGGAACTCGTAATATTAATATTCAATTGTTCTGGTCAAAATATTATATTGAGGATTCCAACGTGTGGAACAATACCCCAAGATAGACCGAACCAAAGAACCATTAAACAATGTAATGAGTGTTTCAGCCCGTTTAAAATCCTTTGATATATGCCATACAAAGCCTAACATTTTGTGCACCCTTAGAGTCATAATTTTAATATGTGAAATAAACAACAACTTGTCATCTAAGTAAACACCAAGTCACTTAGTCTAATGACTAAATTAGTGACAAGACTGAATGAGTGAAAGGACGACAGGATGCACTCTTACAGGTGCAAATGTTAACGGGCCATGGAAGTATACCAGAGCACCTGCACAGATTCAAGTCGAAAGATTCAAGTTGTGAATGCGATGAGAATGCAATAGGTATGGCTCATACTACTCGAGTGCCCCAAATTTGCTGCCACTCGTTTTGAACTTGAACTTGGGCATTTCGTATTGCATGCAACAGAAATAGCTCCTTTAGATAAAGAGACTCACATACTCTCTACGCGTCACCTGTAAAAGCTAACTACAAAACTTACACGCATCTCACAAAAAAATCACATACATTAAACATACACAATATACTACAATGATCCATTTATTGCAACAAGTTGAAATGGATACACAGATATTACGAACTAAAGAATAGCTTGCTAGCTTTTCATGGATGACAATTCCGAAAGGTTAGGCTAGCTTTTTAGATCTAATAATAGCAAATTTATTGCAATTTCACCGGATTTAGCCAGTTTATTGAAAGGTAGCACAAAAAAATGGCATTAAGACGAAAAATATACAAAGCGCTACCAATAAGGACGGCTGGAGATATAAACTATTGAGTAGTGAGGTCAAAGAACAAATTGGTCATACTGCTCGATTGGGAAGAACAGATGCCTTTCCAGATAGTAGTAGCAAAATGGCAGGACAAGGAACACGTGTAATAAATGTAGATGTTATGATAATTGACTATAACGAAGGAAAAGTGGCAGGCCGAATGGGATGCATACACCTCAGAACAGCATGAGGTGATGTATGAGCCCCGTGCGACCATTGAAAGCGGCTCAGTACGCTACCAACGTAACACAGCAGAGGAACAGACGAAATATGCAGAAACACTCTCATATCTCATTATATCACTCTCATACACATAAAATCAGCTTCACGCTGTGTCCCGCACACAGCAGGGTAGGCAGAAAGAACCTAGTGTTAAGACACTCCGTTCCCCACTTTCTGACGAATTCTGGAGGCATTAAGTGTTGAGTGGCAGAACTCAACGCCGCGCTTAACCTCGACACCAGAACGAAGAAATGGAAATATAAATTTAAGTAAATATTTCATCTCCTCGAGTGGGGATCGAACCCACAACCAGTCGGTTTTACATCACACATCGTGCCGCTGCGCCACGACTGGCCTCATTAATATGTATATTGATAAAGTGAAGAGAATGGTATTGGCTAATCGTCAAATCGCCGTTAGAGAAATTGCTGAAGACCTAGATATATCGATTGGCTCGTGCCATTCGATTTTTATCAATGATTTGGGCATGAGACGAGTCGCCGCGGTAGCGCACCTGCTCGCACATTGTTGCTTGTGTGTGATTTTTTGGCCAAAAACAATACACTAGTGATGCCGCAGCCACTGTATTCCCCAGATCTGGTCCCCTGTGACTTTTTCTTGTTCCCGAAACTAAAGAGGCCAATAAAAGGACGACGCGATATTTTTTGAAGTGCTTCGAAGATTGAAAAAAACGTTAGAACAAGTGTATAATATCTCATGAGGATTACATTGAAGGGGACAAAATAGATGAATATATAAATATTTTTTGAAAAAACACAAAATTCGCGATACTTTTTGAATACTATGTATTTCTATATAAAAAGTAATGAAATCTCTAGGTAAAGGTCAAGCCAAGTGTAATTTCCTTAAAGGCTATTATTATTTTGCCTCCTTTTAAATCTATTTTTTTAGAATTTAACCACAAACGTATAGTTTTCAGATTTTTTTCTGTACTAGTACCTGTAGATGCAAGCTGCTAAATTTCATAATTCTAGGTCAACCGGAAGTACCCTATTAATTTTGATTCCCTTTAAAGTATCGCTATATGTGTTTTTTCGGCCATATCTTTTTTTAAGTAAATATAAAGATACTCTTAAAAGACAGACATACAGACAGACAACCAATAACGTGATTTTATAAGGATTCTTCTTTACCTTAAAAGATACGGAACCCTAAAAATAATGAAGTAATAACCTTAACGTTGCGTACCTTTCCTTGTTTTCCTTGCTTTCCTTTTTCAGTCGGATAAAAACTCTCGCGTTCATTGAATCATTAACTCAATCTGAAGGTAGTAATTGCTACATTAATAATTAAAATGACAGAGATGATTGAAACGTGGTACAGCTATGATACCGAATAATCCATGCAAAGGTGGTTACGAAGTTTATAAATTTTTAACTAAAGGCCTTAATTGATCCGTAAAATGGAAGGTAAAATTATCCAAAATCGGTGGGTAGTCCAAAATGATCCTTTTTACAATATTTTTTTTCGTGTTCTCTCTAAATCTTCTTTAACGTAAAATTATATTTTCTATTGAGTAATCACACAAACTTATATATATTTTTTTTCGCAAAAATACATAATCATATTCCATTTCCTCGAATGGGAATCGAACCCACAACCTGTCGCGCATTTACAATAACACGCGTGTGCTTCTGCGCTACGACTCCTGCGCTTCTGGCCTCATTATATTAAAATTGTCGTTGATTTATTTATTCTGACACTATACTATTCATAACATCACGCTTTTTTATTATTTTAATTAAACTGATTATAATTAATAATATTTTATCCGACTCGGGAATCGAACGCATGATCCCTTGCTCGGGAATAGCTTCAATCACTTCACTAACGGCAGTTTATTTCTATACTTTTCCATATTATGAATAAACATTATAAAATAAATTCTGTTATACTTTATAAGTATTATTATTATTACTAACAGCTCCCGCTTGAATTATAAGAATATTTGTTTAATATTATTTAATTTTATTTAGGGGAACAATAGATGATGAATTATTTTAGTAGTATGTAACTTACTGTACGAGCATAATATGAAATGATTTGGAAATCACAGACGCTTAATTTTTTCATATATATATATATATATATATATATATATATATATATATATATATATATATATATATATATATATATATATATAT
>JAATLQ010037839.1:5600-28088 GCA_013421005.1 Heliconius erato x Heliconius himera | reverse complement strand
ACACATACATATTTTTGTGATTGGACGAGAGCGACGGTAAAGAAACTAGCCCATAACGATACCATTTCAACGTTACCTAGCGATACCATAGATCTAATGATACCTGTGCTTAACGATAAAATTATCTAAATATAAAGGTAAATATGATAACGTTATTTATCAAGTAACGATACTTGGCGTAACGATACCAAAGTTAGTACCAGCGAAGCCAAGCAGCAGTCGGTTGTGACTATATTAGTCAATAGTAAAATGTAGGGTCAATGAACTCTTAACAATTGTATAAATTGTAAGTCATTAATATTTGGTTAATGTCTAACGTTTTTATGATATTTAATTAAATATATTGACAGACTACCTCTATTGTAGGACATTAAATAGACTAATATTATATATATATAATATTTATAAATTGTAAATACGTATTTTGATATAATAATAATAATTTTAACTGTCATATTATTAATTATACTATTATATTTTTATTTCCTTTTATAGTAACATGTTAAATATTTACTAATATATATAGAAATTACATTTATAAGTAATTGTAATTCACCAAAGCTTTTAACTCTCATTTCACATTTCACATACACTAACAAAGATGGCGGCAGACATTCTGCGTACATTAATATAATTGTAATTTTACATACCTCATAAAACATCTTTATGTATTTATTTCCATTTACTAAATAAATAATATTTATCTCTGGATATTGACGGAATTACGTGCATTAATACTACTCTTTTTTGTTTTAATAATAAGCTATTAAAAACTTACCGACGAAGTATTCCAAAACAAACAACCGTAAATACGTAATAAGCACTTATAACTTATCTTACCAGCCTCGAATACTTATATCACTATTACATGTATTAACTCACATGCTCCTTTTACATATAAGATGTAACTAAATATATATTAATTATAAATTAAAACTTCTTTAAACATTTTTAACATCCATCCTTCCTCAGACGTGTCCGCCATCATCCTTCTCTTTCTTCCCTTTTTCTTGACTTTGACGTAGACAGTAGCTTATTAAGCCAACAAGATATTTTACAATAATTAAAATATTAATTATGTAATTATTTATTTTATATTATAATACACAATGATTACTTATAATTATTAAATTATTTTTAATAAATATATTTTATATCTGCGTGTTTTAAGTACGGTATATTAAAGAACTGAACTAAACATTTTTTTTATAAGATTGTATTTATCGTAAGCTATAAATTAAATAATGTTATAAATAATATTTATAATATTTTTTTATAAATTATTATTGTTTTGAATTAATTATTATATATTATTTACCTACACATTTTAGTTCTGGTATGGATCGTTACAATATCAACTAGTTTATTATATTTTTGATATAGCTTATTAACAAGTTAAGATAGTATAGTATTATAAATTGAGAAAACCATGGTAGTAGCATGTGCCATTAGTACTTGAAAAAACTTATTAATTTGTAAATGAAAGGAAAATTTAAGTTTGTGTATTTTTTCAATAAAAGTTTATTAAAATCTCTGAAGAATTACGTGTTTGACTTAAACCTATTAATTCATAATTATTACATAAAAATATAAATTTTGACACTTTATTTCATTTTATTAATAGTGGTACGTCATACCCCACCTAGTATGGTATATTTGGCTTAGTTACGTGGTATACGGAGGGTTAAATAAATATATATAAATATATATACTATAAATAAACAACAATATTATCTAAGTATTTAGATATTCTTATTTTATATGATTTTTCTATATTTAGAATCTTATCTATCTTTTTCGAATTAAGCAGGAGAGGCAGAGAGAATATCCTATAAAAAAACATCGTTCTCCACTTTTCGCCAGAATCTTTAACATGTGTATTGAATGATGAAATTCAAAGTCGTATGTAAATAGTACAAATGAAAGCATATTATTTTTAGTAATAAAAAACAAATATAAATTAGAATTTAAATAGAAACATGATACTATGTAATTACTTCCGAGCGGCTGCATCACATTAAATTATCTTTAGATCCCTTATATTTTTCATTAGGAAAAGTTCTTTGAGTCCTTTAATAATTTTGTTTTATATATGGAAACCAATTAACAAGAGCGATGAAGTATCAAAAGACCTTTGCTCTTATATTGCTGCAGCTTAATTTTTTTTTCTTTTTAAGATACTGTTTTAAGATACTGACCTATAATATTAATATTTAATAAATTATGTTAGTAGTGGCTTAAGATAATTTATTAAACATCTCAATTTAGATTTTTTTTAATCAAATAAGAAACTAATACTAATAAAGTGCATCAATATTTACTTAGTTTTAGTCAAAAGTTTAGTAGCTACATTACATTAGGACCTATTTTCAGTAGTTTAATTTCTCCTCAACGAAATATATTAAATACTTTCGTTTTACCGATTTACTTAAAAATGATGTTAACTTTTAGCGCGAAACACGCAATATTTCATTTTACTATGACTCCTTTAATAGAGTATGTAAGTATGTATATTGTACATACATATATCTGCCAGATATATATATATATAGACATACATATATAGACCAGTCGTGGCGCAGCGGCACCAATTGTGACTGTAAAACCGACTAATTGTGGGTTCGATCCCCACTCGAGGAGATGAAATATTTACTTAAATTTAAATTTCCATTTCTTTGCTCTGGTGTCGAGGCAAAGCGCGGCGTTGAGTTCTGCCGAAAAGAATTCGGCAGAAAGTGGGGAACAGAGTGTCTTAGCACTAGGTTTCTTCTGCCTACCCTGCTGCGTGCGGGATACAGCGTGAAGCTGATAAAAAATATATATCCGCAATATTCATAAATTTTGACAGAAACATACACATACATGAAATAGGCTCAAATGGCAACCGAGACTCCGCTCTCTTATAACTAGTTGTTCGTTAGTGGAAGAGATCCGGTTTCCCCATCAAAGTCCGTCCGGTTCAGTTTCTTTGTTAGCCTCAGAGATACCTCCGAGCAGTCGACGTTGATAGCTATGAAATTGAGGAAGTGTTTTGATTTACGTTACGTTACGTTAACTTTGTAAGATTCGTCTTGGAGAATAGGCTTTATCGTAATGGTAAGAAGGATATGTTGTATGGTTTTGTCATATACATAAAACCTATATATATTAATGAATTTGCCTTCTTTTTTTAATATATGTTTCATTACAGCTCTTACATATTCAGTATTGAATCTTTTCTTTATCTTTTTTTAACTGTCTTGTGTAAGAAAAGAAAAAGGGGTTATCAATTCGACTGCATTTTTTATATGTTTGTTACTTCAGAATTTTTGACTGGGTGAACCGATTTTGACGATACTTTTCTTATTTGAAAGCTGGTGCATGATATCAGCTGGTGCTTCATGATCCAGTTGAAGTCGATTATTTTTATTAAAAATTATAATTGTCTATCATCTTCTGTATTATAATAAAAAAAAGCATCAGTATATAAAAATAAAATTAAAAAAATATTAAAAAATCCGTTAAATTATCGAAACATTTTAACTTCAGAAAGAATACTTTTGTGGTTCAGTAGAAAAAATGTCAGACAAGCGATTCTAATTAGATTCGTTTACGAACGCTTGGTTATTTACTTTACTCATTACGGAAACAAGATATATATATTTTTCTTGAGAAATAATTTCAGTTCAACTTTGGACTCACAGAATTAAAATTTGAAGTTTTAGTACAAATAAGCTAGTATGTTTTATTTTCATGGATTAATTGTGTTTTGTAAGATTTTGGTAAACATAAATGATTGTTTTGATTATTGTTTGCTTTTATTTTTATTATTATATCCTTTACAATATTATAACCAAATTTGTATATTATAACGCTCCGTTTTCTGCTTACCATCCGAATATAAGATGCAGTGTGTTGAGTAGCGGAACTCAACGCAACTTTTTTTCTACCAGAGCGGTGAAATGAAAGAAAATTTATTCTCCCAAGTCGAGACCGAACCCCAGACCATCATATTTGTAGTTAAACGTTGTCTCGGTATACCACGATAGCTTCATCATTTTCGTTGATGAATATTGTATTTTAGATTTAAGGATACGATACTATAAATGTAAATATCAAGTGAGATTATATGTAATGAGATAAGTAATTAATTTATAATAATATTTCAACGCAATTAACGCAGTATATCAAATTAATTATTTAGATCATAAAGATTAATATTTTTAAATTATGATTTATAGGCCAGTTGTGGCGCAGGGGCACTTACATTTTCATTTCTTTGCTCTTGTGTCGAAGCAAAGCGTGGCGTTGAGTTCAACTACTCAACATGCCATGCCTCCAAAATTAGGCGAAAAGTGGAGACGAAGTGTCTTAACACTAGGCTGTCTCTGCCTACCTTGCTGTGTGCGGGATACAGCGTGAAGCTGTATCCCGCACATAGCAAGGTAGGCAGAGACAACCTAGTGAAAAGATACTTCGTCACCACTTTTTGAATGGCGTATAATTTGTGAAGAGTAGATATATTACTCAAAGCTTAGAGGTACTTCAATTAACAAATAATATTATAATATAATATTTTCAGCAATAAAGGAAATAATGAAACCAATAAAAACCATATTTTCATATAAATCTTCTTGAAAAAAAAAATAAGATTTTCATTTCTTTTGTATAGAAAAGGAATAAATAACAAATACTCGAACAAAACTCAGTCAATCGAAGTGGAAACAACTAAGACGCGGGCGACTCATTGGTAGAAAATTACACATCAAAGCCAAACCAAAATAATGTGGAATTGTCCTCCGATTAAATCTGCTTTCACCCACATTTCTATGTCATTGGGTGGTTAAATTGAGTGAACATAAAAAGTCTGTTCTTTTTCAATGAAACGTCAATAAGAACTAGTGGATTTTTAACTTATGCAGTCGGGTTCTTAAAATGGACTTGGTTAATATTTTTCAAGTCGTATTTAATATAAATCAGCTTCACGCTGTATCCCGCAAACAGCAGTGTAGGCAGAGGGAACCCAGTGTTAAGACACTCCCGTTCCCTACTTTCTGCCGAATTCTGGAGGCATTGCGTGTTCTGGAGGCAGAACTCAACGCCGCGCTTAATCTCGACACCAGAGCGAAGAAATGGAAATATAAGTTTAAGTAAATATCTCATCTCCTCGAGTGGGGATCGAACCCACAACCAGTCGGTTTACAGTCACACCTCGTGCCGCTGCGCCACGACCGGCCTCAATGAAGGAACGTATTTAATATTATATGAACCTAAATGAAGATAAAAATATATTTTCTATTTTTCAAATTTTTTTAACCTCCACTTTTTTATCACATCTATAAGTAACGTTTGATGTTGTATTGGTGACGTTTGATAGTTAATGTTACGTATAAAATTTGTTCAAATGAAATAAAAACTAAAATTAAATGAATATAGTGAAAATTTGAATTTATTCAGAATACTATATAGTAGGTAACTATGCTATTCTAGCTAAAAGATAGAATAAAACACTGCTGTCTATTAATAATTAATAGTCTTATTTTACTTTAAAATCTATTTTAAATCATATTTGTACGCATTTTACTAAATAAAAAAAAATTGCACGTATGTGCTTTCACAAAATATATAAAACTGCTCCATACATTCCATACACGCTAGACCCGTGCAATTTAGTTTAAATTTAGATGCGAGCCTCTTATTTACGTGGTTCATATGATGCTTGCCTCTAAATATGCATATTTATTTAGTTAAGTAGTCTCTTAGAACTTAGAAACTAATTAAGGAAAGAATAAAAATGATAAGTACATACAGTTATATAAAAATCTTATTTTTATTTTTAAAAGAATCTAGCAAAGAGATTAAAATTAAACTTAGAAAGAAATCCGCCAGTCGTGGCACAGGGGCACAAAGTGAGACTGTAAAATCGATTGATTGTGTGTTCGATCCCCACTCGAGGAAATGAAATATTTATATACATTTATATTTTGATTATATCTATTAATAATTTTGATTTCTTCGCTCTAGTGTTGAGGCCAAGCGCGGCGTTGAGTTCTGCCACTCAACACGCAATGCCTCCAGAATTCGGCAGAAAGTGGGGAACGGAGTGTCTTAACGCGAGGTTAAATCTGCCTACCGTGCAGTGTGCGGGATACAGCGTGAAGCTGATTTATTTATTTTTATTTTAATATGCTATTTATTATTATAAAACATATTTTTATGAGACGTATTCCATATCATTCAGTACATTAATATTCAATTTACGTAATAGCCATTTTTCAGTAAAATGGATTTTATTTCAACGACGCTTTACATTGCTTTTGAGGTCTTAACGACTGGGACATCTGCTACAGCTTTCAAATTCCGTACACGTACAGTCTAGAGAGGTATAGGGAAATTTTAATAATTTGTCTAATGACGTCACACTAGCGCAGTCCAAGTAATCTTGGCATTATATGAAAATGGTTACGAGTTTGAGTCACATTCATATCATTTATATTTTAAATATTGAAAAATTATACTAAAATATAGATAGTTACATGAAACAGTTTTGTATTATTATATAATATTATGATTTTTGATTTTTTAAAGTGTTATTCCACACTTGAGACAGAAAAATATTTTTAGGAAAACCATTAAAAAATTTAACGTAGTGGGATATGAACCCCTGCTGCCTGGAAGCCGTCCAACTAAACTATACGTATTTATCGAGCTACTTCGAAATTCTTATATGCTTGTTACAATTTCTCTCTATCTTCTTTCCATCTCTGACTTTATCTTCTTTTGACAAGATTCTCAATTATCCATTTGCAAGAATTGTGTATAGCTAGTAACTTTATGCGTACAACATTAACCTTTGTAAAATTATATAGAAAAGCAACGTTTTTTAAAAAAAAAACATCCTCTGTAGGTGTGATTCCAACCATCACTTTCTGTTACGTACTAGCTCTGACATTAAGGTCTTATATACATATGAATACTCATTATATTTGTTGGTAAACTCGGCCATAATCCTTCGAAAGTTCATTACGTTAAAGCGGGCTCGCTCCCGTAAGCCAGCCTTAAGTTGTTTCTTTGAAAGTGAAATTCAGATTTAAGAGATTACGTAGTCAAATAAATCACTTTATATATGTAAATATGTATTTTAAAAAGCCGTTTAAGTGTTGAGTGGGGAGTCTGGCTCGCCTACCAAGCTTCTTAATTTATAAAAGTAGACAAACTTAAATTTGTTGGCATATTAGCACTCGGAGGAAGGAAATGTCTATAATTATTACCTTTTTCGATTTTTTCCCATTACTTATATCATAAGTTCTCACCCCTCGCCAAATTTTACAACTGTAGGTCCACGGGAAGCACCCTATAGGTTTTGATTACGAATTCGTGCAAAATACAGCAAAATTGATGCATAAATGCTCGTATGTTTTTATTGGATTGACTTAAATATTTATTATTTTTATCCTTTAAGGGACGATAAATTTAAATGTATGATATTAATTTAAGCTTGATATCCCCACACGATCTCGAAATAATCCGTCTTGACAGACGGACAAAAAAGTGATCCTATAAGAGTTCTGCTTTTACCTTTTCCTAAAAATAGAGTAGATATAAAAAGGTTTCTTATGCAAAGATCAATTCTTCTATTAAGCTAAATGTACATTCTTCTTAGAGTAGTAACGCTTTAAATTTCACTTAACGATTACTTAGTGGTCGCAGCATACTGATACTGGATATATTACAAAAACAAACTGCGTCTTAAATTGGTTATAGATAAATATATTTTCCCGATTGGTGGAATTTACTTTGACAAAATAAGTAATAATTGTTATCAGTTCATAAAATTTTATCACAAGAATATCAATTTGCGAAAAACTTTTCCCAGAAAAATCGATCATTTGAAATGCAAATATTTTAGTTCGACTATCTTAGGCGTTGTTATTCTTAACTTTGAAAGAACGACTTTGAATAATTAATAACCTCTGTAAAGAGAAGTATAATGTTGAATTTAAATGAAGGAAAATGGCGGAGGTGTAAAATTTACATTACCAGAACCTATAATTATATAAAGGATATCTTGATTCAGTTGTAGACCATTTTGACCGCTATTTCATATAAGAGATTAGTTCGCTTAAAAACCAGAGTAAGTTTCAATTTATAAACATCTAGTGAGCGCGCAGCTTCGCCCGCTTATTTGCACCCTTAGGGGTAAATTATAAAAAAAAACCACGAAACACGTGTTCAATGAAATATTTTTAAGAGTCTGAATTTCAAATTTTATAGAAATCGGTGCCGATTTAAAAAAAATCCATACAAACTTTCAACCCTTGTTTCACCCCTTTAGGGTTAAAATTTTTCAAAATCCCTCTGCCTTCCCTGCCTACTAGGTTTCCTCTGCCTACCCTGCTAAAAAAAAATTACAAATTACAACACAATATTGATCTTGTATAAAAAAATAGGATTACAGTTGAATTATTATTAGTATAGTATTTATGTATTGATATAAATCTCTTATACCTATCGGAATGGTGAATAACCAAAGAGACGAGAACAAAAGGCTTTCAGATGCACAGTTCTGATGGATATTGCCGACACGGCGTTTCCGGTATTTGGAGCTCTTTTTAAAAGTGGCTATTATTGCAGATAGTACAATTTTCTCTGTCATATCCTACACTTTTATTCTTTTTTAAAATATTTTACTTTAAATACCTTTGGTCATTTTAGTATAGTAACTAGCTATAGGTACGTAATAGTGATCGTCGTTTAGAAAACAATTGGAAATTCATTTTTTTTTAATAAATTATATAACAAGATAGACAAAAAAGTCTAGAATTCTAGATACTATGGTCCTTCATTTTCTATCAGAATTCGAGATATTATTCGAGAGATATTTTTAATTTTACAACAGTGCCATTGACATATTTACTTAAACAAATGACGTGCGTGACGGATCACTATAAAATTGAATTTATTATTTATTTAATAATTTATCTTCACAATACTTTTTCATAGCTGAAATTGAAAGAATGTTATTAGTAAGTTGAAATATTAGTTGTTTTTTAATAAGAACTTAAATGTTATTAGTGAGTTGGCCGTTTGACATATACCTATCTAATTTGCTATAATTTTCAAAAATAAAGGTAATAATAAAAGGTCATAATTTTTAGTCAAGGCGACTTTATAACAATTTTTACAACAATATTAGTTTAAACAATACTTCATGGCGTCTTTATTTTTGCTGTAATTATTAAGTAAGCAAGCTCCTTTAAAGCTTAAAACATCGAAAAACAAATTAACCGAAAGTAAAATGAAAGTCTAGTATTGCTTTTTTTATTATTATAGAATAGGACTCGCTTTTCCCTTGTGTGACGAGATCCTGTTTTTATAATTCGAAATATTGCGGGCTAGGTGGATATCGCAAAAGAAGACTTAACGCGACGTTTTTCCTGCTAGTGCGGAAATATAAGAAAAAGTTATCCCCCGAACGAGAACTGAACTCACAACCGTCGCTTTTTACACTCTGACGTGAACGCCATGCCATGATAACCTCGCTTGTTTTACTATAGTATCAGTGTCGCCGGATTGTATTAACTATAATTGATCTTTATAGATTAATCTTCATATACTCTTATAATACTTTTCAACCGTTAAATCTTAAATTCAAACTTACGTTTAAATAATCATCATTTCTGAAAATCCGGCGACACTAATAGAATTTTAATCTAATCTACAAACGATGTTTTCCTCCATAAAGAATTTTCACAATTTTCATCTAAATATGAATATTTTTCCAGTATATTTTTTATGAGGCGTAGCGCAGGGGCACAAGCGTGAGTCTGTAAACGTGACAGGTTCTAGGTTTGATTCTCGCTCGATGAAATGAAATATTTATTATTTTCATTACCTCGCTCTGAACGAGGCAAAGCGCGGCGTTAAGTTTCGCGACTCAACACGCGATAATTGTCAGTTTCACGCTGTATCCCGCATATAGCAGGGTAGTAAGAAGACACTCCGCTCTCCACTTTCCGCTGAATTTGGCCGCAGAACCAGGTACTAGAGTAAACCAATGAAAATATTTAATATTTCATTTCCTCGACCCATAACCTGTCGTTTTTACAGTCACACACTTGTGCCTCTGTGTGTATTACATGTTGATGTAGAGTACAATAAAGATGTTATTTACCATTACGCGTTGCATATCGGTTACACATATAACTAATATCTTTCTTTGTCAATAAAATCAGTCTATTTCCAGTTTTGAAGCTAGCGAACTCGCGTAAAAGAGGGTAGATGTAGGTAAGAAAGACTATAGGCAATGGAATTGTGTCAATCGAGGGCCCCAAACCCTCATTGGAAGGAAACTATTGTTAATAGGTGACACATATCACTTATTGCAATTACGTAATATCTCTTTCCGAATAATTTAGAAACATATAAACGATATAAGTTTTTATCTTGTTTTTATAAAAACGTTAACTGCTTCCGATTTTTAACATCAGAAGTGGGATACGCATGAAGATTTCATGTCTTTGTGGGTATCTTATCGCTCAAAGTTTTGTATTCTCAAAATTAAAAGATAATTCATAATAAAAACCTTGCTGTATTCCATAAAGTTTAAATTATTATCGAAAATACGTTCAAATTTTATTTTCGTTTCATAAAAACTATAAAAATAGATCGAATTGCGGACGGAAGACGAATAATACAAGTCTATGCAAAAAATTTTGAGAGTATATTACAATTTTACACCACATCTTACAAATTTTATAGTTATAATTTTACTTCTGATTAAATTAGAACTTTTAATGTGTAAAATGAAGTTATTGTGTGCTATGGGGTGACCAAGATAGAACCTGTGCTAGTCCCATTAAATAACGGACGTTGGGGTTACTTGGATACACCACCGTCTTTATAAATCTACGTGATTAGGAAAACCACCTGGAAGCGTTTTTGACGTCTAGCGTACGTGCATCAGGATCAATCTTCTTGGGTACATACAAATTAAAGATTTTTTTAACTCTTTAGGTGTTTCCTGAGCGTCATGATTTGGAGGATTCCAAGCGTCATGTGTTTAGACACTATCACTCTAAAGGTTCTCAGGTTGTAGATGATCCTTCAGCTCGTTTGTCCCTTTTGCAATAGAAAATAAGATATAAAAAAATCACCCACAAGGTTCTAGATGGATAAAAATATCCTGCTCTACTAAGTAAACATCGCTACAAGCTTGTCGAAGTAACATTATATATACATTTCCTATCTGACAACATCTCAGCAAAAAGCAAACGTTTCTGATATCGAGAGGTTTGTCAATAGATAGATATCTACTGCTAGGATGTTACTTCTTAAGTACGTAGTAGATTGAAAATGTCAGTATAAACTTATAACTTATAAGAATATTTGGATAGTGAATTTATTACTTTTTTGTTTATGTTAGCTTCATACTATATCCCGCATATATCAGGATAGGCAAAGGAAACCTAGTGTTAAGACACTCCCTTTCGCTATTTCCGCCAAATTTTCAAGATGTTGCGTGTTGAGTGGCAGACATTAGCGCCGCCCATTGCCTTGTTACCAGAGTAAAGAAATGAAAATATTAAATATAATTTATATTATATATTTCATTCTCCCAAGAGGGAATTAAACAAACAATGCGTTCGTAGTCACATGCTTGTGCCACTATGCCACAACGGCGTCTCTTATTAATGTAATAATTATATCATAATATCAAATTAAAATTTCCTAAAGATATTTTACTAGCGTTTCATACAGTTGTTGTTAGAATTTGTAACACAAATAATAAGAGACAAGTAGATTTTTTTTCTACTACATTACAACTTTTTAAAAATAAATTTTAAAATGTATATTCGTGAAGAATACTTTTCTCATTTTTAACTTGAAGACAATAACAGCTTTTAACATTTCTAGAGAGCGTTCACCGTCGCAGTCTCTCAACGGCGAGAGTACAATGGTCGTACGTACATGTTTATTTTATATATGTTATGCAAAACAAAGAAATTAACAAGAGGATGTTTTCTTTAGAAATATATCTAGCCACTTACATAAATACAATACATAGCTTTTACGACTTAAGTTGTATAACGATAAAAATATTATTTATGATAAATGTCGCAGGGGCAAAGGGAGCGAAAGGGAGCGTGTAAATATGAATATGTTGTGGATTCGATTCCCACACGGAGGAATGAAATATTTAATATTTTCATTTTTTCGCTCAACTTGTAACGAGGCAAAGTGAGTTGTGTTGTTGACTTGATTTGTTCCGTTATTCAATACGCAATGCCTCAAATGAGGCGGATAGTGAGGAACGGAGTGTCTTAACATTAAGTTTAGTGGTTCCCTCTGTTATGTTACGAACGGATTACACCGTGGAGCTAAAAAAGGTACATTATCTTTTGTATTAAAATGATTTAAAACCATTTTCATTGTGAAATACTTTTTTATTATCAATTCGTGAGGTACACTCATATCAGTAAGAATGAATACTTAATATTTTAATGGTACTAAGAAATCTTTGCATGAATCTTCATATATCAGTTTTTTAAATTAAACTTATTTTTAAGAACGATACATGATAGTAGAAGAGATTACACCGGGGTGGCCTAGAAGAATAGTGCCACATTAGTGAAAAATTGCACTCACGTGTTTTTTATGTGAATCCAACATCATTTCAAAGGAAATCGCATAAGAAATTGTAAAAGGAATGGTTGCCTTAAAAACTATTGCCATAAATGCATAGATTTCCTTTGCCTTTCTAAATAATATTTATTTATTGATTACTTTTATCTTTACATAGTTTTCTGTATGTACTGAGATTAAACATTGATTTTAAGATTGACCTTATATTACAAAATATTTTTCTATAAAACATAAGGCTTTGTATTCTATTCTCATAGTAATCCAAAACCGAAAAAAATATTTCAAATGATGGCAACCTCTACTTTCGGCAATTATTTATAGGCAACAGTATTTTATAATATTGAGAAAAGTATAAGCTCTAATTTAATACATAATTGACTTAAAAAATACATGAGTGCAAATTATCAACATTAAGTGACCTGTATCAACCAAACAATTTTTGGGTTGCGGCAGACTGAGAGGTGGCAACCATTCTTTTTACAATTCCTTATACGATTTTCTTTTAAATGATGTTGAGTGCACAAAAAAAACATGTGAGTGCAATTTTTCAACAAAAACGAATTACCTTAAATTAATTAAAGGTGATTGCGGCACGATTCGTCTACGCAACCCTGTCGTATTTTATTCTACTATCATGTATCATTCTTAAAATAAGTTTTATTAAAAAACAGATACCTGCAGATTTATACACTGGGATCTCGACCTATAAGTTCGGAGCAGCGCCTGGGACTTTCCACCTAAGTGTAGGCATCAGAGGCCCTTTAACAATGTATTAATACTCGTCTTCATTGCTCGAGCTCAGTGGCTAATCAAAGACAATGTAATCAAATAGCGCTTTTGAACAATACAATTACTTCAAATACAGTGTTGCCATTATACTTATAATGTAGAGTGCTGCCATTCGTAGTTAAGTCATAACATGTTAATAGAGATATTTATTAATTGATGTAGAGAAATATAACAAGTAAACAATATTTTATTTGAGGCCAGTCGTGGCGCAGAGGCACTAGGGTGTGATTGTAAAAGCGACAGGTTGTGGGTTTGATGGACCCTCGAGGAAATGAAATATTTAATACTTTCATTTCTTCATTTTGGTGTCGTGACAAAACGCGGCGCTGAGTTTCGCCAGTCAATTCACAATGCCTTCAGAATTCGGCGGAAAATGGAGAAGAAGAACTATATTTTCATATTATTGTATGCTAAGTTTTACATTTTTTTTGACATTATCCTAAGTTTGCGATTTTCTCGTGCAAGGAGTGGCAAGTTTTCATGTTAATGCCCTTTTAATAAGATAGCGGCGCCGATATTATCACATTAAACTTTATATGCATGCAATATTCTTTGCTGCGGGCGTTTTAATATAGCCAATGGCTTGTAATATTCGATGCATCAATACCTTTTAAGAAAATTACGTTTGAACATAGTAAATTGTAATAGCTTTTATTTTTACTATATTATTTTTGCCTTATTTACTTTAGTGACGCAATGGCACAGTGAAAACAGCAGCTGTAACTGTGAAAGCAGTGATTGTGAGTTCGAATCCCAGTGAAGTGAATAGTTAGTTTTCTCTGCTTTGGTAAAAACTACGACCGTACGACGAGTTTTGATACTGAATCTATAATTTTTTTTGTTTTTTCTGCCTACCGTACTATGAGGGAAAAAAAGAACTCTATGGAGGTCGATCAAAAGTTGCACATGACGATCGTAACGAATCTGTTTTGTTATTTGTTATTATTTGTTGTTTTTTTTTGGTGAATAAATATTTAAATCCTTGAAAAAGTTCAATATATAGAATTAATTTTTTCGTTGCAAGTTCAAAGGTTTAAATGTGTACTTCAACCATGAGTAATGTTATAGAATATTTTAAAATAACATTCAATTCAAACTAAAATCAGTTAACATTTAAAAATTTCAAGAATTTTCTTCCTTCCTAAACAAAGCAACTATTTCGGTACAAAGCTGAAAACGCTAGCATACTCAACAGTAAATACCGTTTAAAGGCAATTGATGTAATTACGAAAATGGAGGTGAGTCAACTAATAGTTGCTGCGAAAAGTCATAATTGGTTCGTGGCTATAACCCCCTAAAGGGGTAAGGCGGCGTTTAAATTGGATGGATAATAGCGGAACGTACTTTATCAACCTTTCGTGACATAAAACAACTATTTAGTTATGAGCTCGTGGCACAGAGGCATAAGCGTGCCACTGTAAACGGGACAGGTTGTGGGTTCGATTCCTTCTTCATTTCGGTGTCGAGGCAAAACGCGGCGTTGAGTTCCGCCACTGAACACTCAATGTCTCCAGAATTCCGCGAAAAGTGGTGCGCGGAGTGTAAGTACACTAGGCTCTCTCTGTTTATCCTGCTATATATGGGATACAGCGTTAAGCTGATTAGTCACTAATTACTTTGCAGCGGACCAAATGACACATTTTATTTAGCCAAGTTGCAATATATTTATTCGTATATATAAAAGCTATAGCTATATAAAAAAACTAAACTAAACTAGTTTCACGCTGAATCAGTAGCGGGGTAGTCAGAGACAACGAAGCGCCTAGCGCTACACTGTAAGTAACTTACATATCTGTAAGTTAAAATAATACTTTTGCTAACCCTACATATATAGTTCTTATCTTTTCTAACTAGTTAATTGAAACGTGCCCTTGAACCCCTTGATTACTTTTATTTCCCCGCTTTGGCAAGACAAAGCGCGCTTTTGAATTCTACTACTAAACACGCAATGTCTCGAATTTTTGTTGAAAGAAGTGAATGGAGTGTCTTGATATTAATTGAAAATGTTAAAAATAATTATGTTTAGTAGTAATATACATATAAACAATTGGAAAAACTAAGATTGCCACCTAATTTCTAAAAAAAAATGATTCTTTTATATATATCTTATGGATACTTAAAACAAAAATACTTTTAAGGCCAATTAAAACTTAAAAGCAACAAGGATAAGGCAGTTAACTATAGATTCACTTACAATGCCCAAAACTTTCTATGAAAACAGCGCCAAGGATTCTAATACCAATTAGAATATTAAATTATTTTTTAATTATATAATTTTTTGTTTAAATGTAAACTTTTCAAATGAGACAGTCCATGTGGACTATTTTAGTAACGATAAAGGACAATTTTAAGTTTTAGTTAAAAGAATACGTCATTTATGACATGATTTTCATTTATTTCGGAGCAATAAACATGAATATTTTTGTTGCCATTTTGGTCAATTTAACCAAGAATAAATTATAATAATTATATTTAAAAAAAATGGTTCTCTTTGCCTATCCTGCTATACTCTTGAATCAATCAATCAATGCTTTGAAAAAAAAAATATTAAAAATACCTTCAAAATTTGAATTAATTTAAGCCTTTTATCACATGTTAACTTATCTGTAACGAAGTAATGTGGGAACATTTGGAGATATCGCCAGTTTACGCTCCATAAAGCAAACACATCCGCCATACAGGCGCAAACAACGTAATACAAAACAAATATGAAGCCGCGATAAATTCAAGCAAATTCGACGAAACACGATTCCATGTTTGGTTTACTTTAAACGTGTTTACTTTACGAATGTAAGTTTCCCCAACCTTATTCTAAGACGTGCCAATGTTCGATGAATTAAAAAAAAAATGAAATCAGCTTCATGCGTATACTGTATGCGAGATAAAGCAAAGTAAGGAGAGAGAACCTAATGTTAAAACACTCTGTTTCCCACTTTCCGCCGAATTTTTTGAGGCATTGTGGGCTGAGTGACAACTCAACGCCGAGCTTTTGCCTTGGTGTCAGATTGAAGAAATGAAAATATTAATTAATAATAATTCATTCCCTCGAGTGGGGATCGAACCCCCAATCTTCGCGTTACAGTCCCACCCTTATGCCACTGGGCCACGACGGCCTCATATATCATATATTCAATGAAGACAAGATGTTTTTTAGTTTGTTTGATAAGCAAAGCTAGTATAAGTGGATAAAGCTTCTCAAACTTTGGGTTTTATAAAACTAAAAATATATGATGGTGTGTGACGTGATGGCAAAGTTGGACGGTATTTGCATGCTACGGGCGAATTGAACTCTATTGTAAATCCTACTTGAACGAATGTTAATACTTAAAAGGAACTGAGGTACTTATTTATTCTACTCAGATAAAGTTGAGTCTCAGACCGCATCGTAGATGCTTGGAAAAACGACAAGTGAGAGAGAACGCACTGTGCCAAACCTTTATAATAGGACCCAGTGTTAAAGTTATAAGAATTATATTATTTGTTTTTATAATTATAATAATATTATAATAAGAAAAATAAGAATATTATATAAAATTATATTAATCAAAATTAAAACAAATGATGAAATTGTTAGGTAATATTGAACGGTTAATAGCCACTAACGTTTTTTAGAGCCTCTTGTTATATGATATGAGCACAAGTAGGTATGTATACTTACTCCATAGTAATTATATGCAAGATCCTTCATATGAAGTATGGTGACCTGATACTTTAAGTTACTCTTATATATGAAACTCTTACTGTCACTACCTCATAAACTTTTTGATTAAAAAGTCAAAGCTTTTGATTGATAATGAAAATTTTAAATTTCATCATTTTTGAACATATTCAAAAATGATGAAATTTTAAATTTTATATTACGTCAATAAATCTGTATTTACTAAATTAATTGAAATCAAATTGATGCGATTATATAGCAGATCAATTATGTTATGAGTTGCTATTACTAATCTGCTATAATCGACTGTGGACTAAGCTCTATACATATATATTTATATATATATACAACCAATTACTTAGCGATTAAATGATGAGTGTGATCAATTATATTATTGAAATTGTCAACTGAAACTCTGAAAATGAACTCAATGTTTACTCGACGGAATGGAATTACGGAAATAACATTCTTATTTTGAATTTGAATTAAAGAACAATATATATAGAATGAATAATAATAAGAATGATCTTATTCAGAGAAGAGGCCAGCCGTGGCGCAGGGGCACAAAGTGTGACTGTAAAACCGACTGGTTCGATCCCCACTCGAGGAGATGAAATATTTACACGCAATGCCTCCAGAATTCAGCAGAAAGTAGGGAACGCAGTGTCTTAACACTAGCCCTGCCTACCCTGCAGTATGCGGGATACAACATGAAGCTGATTTATTTATTTATTTTATTTATTTTATCTTATTCATACAAATTTATTTCTTTATAAATTTCCTTTATACCATAATTAAATTTTTAACAATAGAATTACTTAGGGCTACAGCTTTCGCTTTTCCCCTCACAGCAGGGTAGGTAGAGTAAGTAATAAAGTCTAATGTTGAGACATTGCGTGTTGAGGGTAGGAACTAGACGCGAATATACATATGTATATATAATAATAAAGATATAAATAAAAAATATTATTATAATAAACATAAAAATAATTACGCTACAAAATTATATTCCTTTATAAATGAAATGTATTTTATATTTTTCCTGTTATAAATGATTACTTTTGCGTACGATGAAAACAATTTCAACTACAAAGCAGACTGAACAGGATGCAATCTAAAGTGAGGAAAAAATTAAAGAATTAATTTCGTTTGAAGAAAATTTTACAGTCGACGAATTATGAAAATGTAGGTTTGAAATTGAATAATTGTTTATACAAGGATCTAGATGAAATAAACCTTCTTTTCATATTTTAAAAATATAATGTTATAATGTTATTGTTAATTTATTTCTAGGTACGGCATCGCTTACTTAAAATATTTATTATTTACTAATTAGTTCGCGCAACTTTGTTCCTACCTTACTGCGGTAAATTATTTTCATTGACTTCTTATGAAATTAAATAAGGTCATTGAGTTTAATTTGACAAAAATATAAAGTTAAAATTATTAATTAATTAATTTTTTGCTTCACTCTGTATTCCACACACTGCAAGTGTATAGCAACATTAACTATGTCGCGACTAATGCCGTCTCGCTTACGCTCGCGGTACGTAAGCTATGTTTGTATAGCTTTGGTCGTTGATATATTGTATACCACTTCAACATTTTTGTATACGATTATAAGGTGTGTGATGCTATTTTATGTCCTAGCTCCGGTGTATGTAGTGGTGTCCGCCCGTCTCATTCTTGTGTGTGGTGCTATTTTATGTCCTGGAACTCTGGTGTATGTAGTATGCGTTTATTTAACATATCGGCCGCCTTGCGATAGTGCATACTCTGGTGTGTATATATATTCACACGAGCACATTTAGTAGAAATAAAACTCTTTATGTTACGATCGTTTTTAGAATATTCCAACAACATCGCTAAAATTATACCGGATTACGAGTCTAGTCTATACCAGTTTTGATGGTTGGAGACTTTTATGTTGATGTCTCACTAAGCCACTTCATGCTCAGCGAAGTCAATTAGTTTCTATTAAAACTACTCCAACAACTTAGGTTTAATAACTGTTTTGACTTAACTTTTACCAGAAATCTCGATGTATCTTGTATGCCATCTATGTCGTACTTTTTGTTTCACAGATCTATAATTAGTAATGTTACAAATCAAAAATCACATCAGCTTCACACTGTATCCCGCACCCAGCAGGGTAAGCAGAGGGAACCTAGTATTAAGACACTTAGTTCCCACTTTCCGCTGAATTCTGAATAAAGTTATATTACACCAATAATTATTTTTACCTTGTTTTTATCCTAAATTCATAAATAAAAATATGTTGTCTAAAAGTATAACCAGTAACATAGAGGTATTTACGTACAACTAACGGCAGTGTCCACGAGACAGCAACATTCAATTTTTTTTATCTACAATCGATAGATTTTGATGATAGCTAACGATTAAAAATTAAATTAACTTCGTCGCTTCCTTGAGTCAAAAGTTATACTAATTTCAAATCTCGATACACAGCAAAAAAACCTCAAAATGGCGTCGTTTCTCCCTACGCCGCGCGTGATGCGTCACTGTTCTCGTTTATTGTAATAATTTCTTTGATTGCCCTGTATTGTAGCAAATTTATAGACGTATTCAAGTCAAAAATACATTTTTTTATTTTACATTTCATTTTTTATCACTTCAATTCTACACTTTTTGCTAAAAGACTATTACTGTATTAGCGAAATGGCTACTCTGTCTACATACAAATATTCGCAAAGACTAAAAAGTATTGAAACCATTAACAGATTAAAACAGAAACATATGCGACATACAATAACCTCAATTTTACTGGGTTGGCTGAATAAATAATCCTATATAAGTGTATTGAAGTTTTTATTTTGTAGAATATTTTTATTAAATTTACTTACAGTGTTTTATAGATCATTATCATTGAGGTCACCGTAACGCAGAAGGACAACGCCTTACTGTAGGCGCGGTGGTTGTGGGTTCGATTTCCGTCAAATTCTGTATACAATTTTTAAAATTTTTTTCTATATACAAATTTCGTGTAAAATAGATAATAATACTGTGTCATAGCGCGGCTTTGAATGGAATTATAATATTACACTACAAATTATATTTGAAAAATTAAGTTCACATTTTTTATATAACAGTAAAGTTTTCTTACTTATATAACATTCTTACATTTACAATATTAAGTAAATATTTTTTACTATGTATATGTATGTATATAAAATAATTAAAAAGAAAAAACTAGAAGTTACATTAATAATTTTTTTTGTTGCAATAGATACGTACGTATTTAGGATATGAATATATTTTTAAACATAATTAAAAAATTATTTTTTTTAATAGTTTTATTTTAGTTTCGTATACATACGCTAAACTCGACAAGGTACTTAAACATTAAGAACATATTTTATGGGTTGTAACCATAAAATTGATACTGGCAATAAAATCAGGTTATCTAAGGCGTGTAAAATTGAGTGCCTGCTGCCGGGACATAAACAGAAAATTGCCTATTAATATTAGAACCATTTCATACATTTATATAACTACGTATTCATATAAAACCCATTGGATTTCATTATTTAGATTATACGAGATATGTTACATATCGTCGGTTTCTTTAGCTTCACCCTGTATCCCGCATGAAGTAGGGTAGGCATAGGTAGTCTATTGTTAACATACATGATACATGGCAGAACTCAACGCCGCGCTTTGCCTCGATACAAGGAACGAAGTAAATATTATATATTGCTCTTCCTGGTTCTACCGCTACCGCTCTTGTCTGGTTTTTTTAATTTACAGTTAATATATGTGCAAAATCGGAAACCCTAATTTCATTCGTAGTACTTTTTCATTAAAAAATATTTATTCACTAACATGTACAATAGTAAAAATAAATAAGCGCAGGGTTAACAATATTTACGATTGTTGTATGATATTAAAACCACAATTATATTGTGGTTTTAATTACTATGTACGGATATGCTTAACTTCAACTATTATTTCAAATGGAGTAAATGAAGTTGTAAAGTTAAATTGAATATTTGTATGTAAAATATACCACATATATCTAACAGACACTTACAAACATAACATATTGAATATTATAAATGTGAAAGTGATGATGGATGTTTGTTCGACTTTCACGCAATAACTACTGAACGCATTTACATGAAACATTATAGTAATGTCGAGGTTAAGCGCGGCGTTGAGTTCTGCCACTCAACACGCAATGCCTCCAGAATTCGGCAGAAAGTGGGGAACGGAGTGTCTTAACACTAGGTTCCCTCTGCCTACCCTGCTGTGTGCGGGATACAGCGTGAAGCTAATTTTTTATTTTTTATTTTATTATAGTAATGTAGCTTATACATATGTCAGAATGACCTATAGACTACTGTATGTGCAAAGATTTTGTATAAGAGGCAGTGAGGCCAGACGTGGCCCAAGAGCACTAAGTGTGACTGTAATTTTGACTGGTTGTAGGTTCTATACCCACTCGAGGAAATGAAATATTATTATTTAAATTTATATTTTCTTTTATTCGCTCTGGTGTTGAGGCAACGTAAGGCGTTGAGTTCCGCCACTCAACACGCCATGCCTCCAGAATTCGGCGGAAAGTGGAGAATGGAGTATTTTAACACTCCAATCTCCATGTCGCTAGTATTATATAAATACACGTACTAAAATTTAATTACCGGTCCACACGTTACATGTAAATTCGTCTTTTTTTTCGTTTTTTCACACTTAATTTTTATTAAACTGTAAGAGAATAAAAAATAAATTGCGAAATCCATTTTCATAAACTGAATTGTTAATTCGTACATATATAAAATTTGTAAATTCTTAAATCCTTTATTATCTCCATTTATTGAGGCCAGTCGTGGCGCAGCGGCACGAGGTGTGACTGTAACAACCGACTGGTTGTGGGTTCGATCCCCACTCGAGGAGATGAAATATTTACTTAAATTTATATTTCCATTTCTTCGCTCTGGTGTCGAGGTTAAGCGCGGCGTTGAGTTCTGCCACTCAACACGCAATGCCTCCAGAATCCGGCAGAAAGTGGGGAACGGAGTGTCTTAACATTAGGTTCCCTCTGTCTACCCTACTGTGTGCGGGATACCGCGTGAAGCTGATTTATTTTTATTTTTTATTTTTATTATCTCGTTCCACAATCTAAGTAACTATTATTATATTACTACTAGCGACCCGCTCGCGGCTTCGCCCGCTTTAACTACTGAATTATTGATGTAATGTACCTATGTTTGCAAAACACTTAAGATTACTAATGTGAAAATTATTTAAACCTTAATGCAACCCGCATTTTCGTAGTTCCAATAAGGATGTTCCAATTGTTTAAAAAAACACACTTAAATAAATGACACAAACAACAGAAAACTTTAACGAAAGAAATTATAAACAATAGACTACCTACTATTCTCTTACCCAAAAAT
>JAATLQ010037838.1:0-66073 GCA_013421005.1 Heliconius erato x Heliconius himera | reverse complement strand
CAGGGGGATCGGGCGGATGCTCAGCATCCATTTTAAAACTTAACCTTTAACCTTACCTTATAATATAACTAATCTACTGACAAAAACACCACAAACACTCACAACAACCTAATAACTAAGAAATACAGATCTTTTATTTAAAAACCGCAATTTGCACTAAAAATTTGTGAAAAATAACACAAAAATAAGAATCCCTCACTAACACGTGTGTTAACCAAAACAAACGTCAGCAAAGTCATGCTATATTTTATAGTAATAGTGGCGCAGAAGCACATAGTCTGGCTGTCAATGTGACGGTTCTGGGTTCCCATTCGGTGAATGAATATTTTCATTTCCTCGCTCTGGTAAAAAGACAAAGCGCAGAGTTAAGTTCCGCCAGACAACACGCAATTTCTTAAAAATAGGGAGAAGTGGAGAACCGAGTGTCAAAATAACCTCTGCCGAAGAAAGGAACGCAGAAACCTGTGCGTGGGGTTCCACAAATAAAATTTGAATATTTAGAAACATATAAAAATTTTAACGTGGTTGTAGTTGAATTCGCTTCTCTAGGTTACCGTTAAAATCTATACAATTAAGCGTGAAACTCGAAAGAACGTGTTTAAGGTTCTGTTAAAGCTACGTCGAAATTCTTATACGATTGTTACAATTTATTTATGCTCTTAGCATTTCTGTACCGAGATTTATATAAATTTATGGTACCCAAAGATTAGTTGTAAGAATGATAATTTATAAATTATTTTTAAATTTATATTTTTTAACATTTAACACACGATGTAACTTTTTTTTCTTAATATGAAAATGTTTTTGATTTTAAAATATGTTGTTAACTGAAACAGCGTTTGACGAAAAACTATATACCCGTGAGTTCGATCACTTACTCAGTGGAAAGATACGCATGAAAGGTAAATGACAGACGCGGGTTTGAATCCCGCTACATAAAAAAAAAATTGTACATAAAATCCTGTTATCTACATAAAATCCGTTCTCAATTAAGTTATAATTCTCAACTGAGCATATTCATCTGTTTGTATGATATTAGACACATTCACTAAGATGAACTGAAAGCCGCAATAGCCAATGATTTCAACTTCGTCAATTACTAATTACGGGAGGCCAATGTAAGTGACTGTTAATTAAGGGCTAATTTAGCTACGAACGTTGTTAACAATAGAATTGTTTGTATTATAGTGTTTTACAATGTTGAGTCTATTGTTTTTGGTATTAAAATGAGAGTGCCTACTTGATCTTTATATTATTTTTTATTTCTCTATACCTTATATTATAGCGTATAAATAAAGGAAAAAGCAAAAAACTATCTATTAAGGAAATCAAAATTCATAGGGTACTTCCGTTTGACCTAGAATTAAGAAGTTTGGCAGCCAGAATTTATAGATACTACTAGTTTAGAAAAAAATGTAAATACATCAAAATTGATAGGGTACTTCCGGTTAACCTACAATTATAAAATTTGGCAACTAAAAACTACAGGTAGTATTAGTTTAGAAAAATATCTGAAAACTGTATATTTATGGTTAAACCCTAAAAAATAATAAATAGTCTTAAAAGGGGACGAAATTTGGTATTATTAAGGCCGCTATTTCAAGTGAGATATCAGATGAAAGGGCTCTTTCTGAACAAAGCCTGAGTTTCAGAAAAAGCTCGGGACCTCCAATTTTTGTACGGGACTCTCGGTGGGCGAACCTGACTCGCGCTTGTCCGGTTTTTTTTTATTATTACTTTTTTGCCTTAGTAGATCAACAAGAACTAATTACATTTTGTTGAATTCGAATTCTCACCAACCGTAAATAACAAAGCCTTATGAAACATCTTACGAAGTCGTAAAATAAAATACGTATACAGAATGCACAATGTCCATATCGACTTCAACGTTATCTTAGATGAAGATTCTATAGAATGGAATACGGGTCCATGCGTAGAGTATGGGAACCATCTGACATAAGAAGATTTTACACTGTATGTTAATAGGTATAATGATTTAGCATCGTCGGCTCCCTTACTATAGTTGAGTACCAAGAGTAAAGTAAGAAAAGTCAGGCAGGCAAGGTTTAAGCAAAGAAATACCATTTGTCTTTATAATTTCTCGAGCATAATTCAATGTATTTTTTTTTCTTGAATTTGAATTTTAGTTAACATTATTATTATTTAAGAAATGAAAAGATAAGTTTTTAAATATTATTTATTAGTTGATACCTAGTACAGCGTGAGGTTAATATTTTCAAAAACTGTTTCTTAATTTCATATTATCCTAATCTTTACAAATTTGAAATTACAAACCTTACATTATAAGGAATTGTGATGATTAAGATCTCAAGCATAAACGGTGTGACGTTGTCACGCTATTATTTCGTGAAAGTAACGCTCAGATCAAAGTCGATGAGAGAGCGATTTACATATTTTTTTTTTTTTAGCTTCACACTGTATCCCACTTATAGCAGAGGAGAGAGAGGGAACCAATGGTTAAGACATACCGGCCACCTAAAACATAAAATAAATAGGTATGTCTTTATGATTTTTTTTAAAAAGATAGGTGTCTTACAAAATATCTGAAAACTAAAAGATAAAGTGATTTACCACTATCTCTATACATATATATTTTACCTTGTGGAAAAAAGGAGGAGACACGCAATGTTTCCGAAATTGGGCGGAAAGTGGGCAACGAAATGTCTTAATTGTAGGTTCCCTCTGCCTATAATTCTTTAAGCGTCAAAACTCGGCTAAAATAGAAAGTACTATAGAGAAAAATATTAAATCGCTTAACTATATTTATTAAATCTGTTATTCAACCGCTCCCTTAGAATTTCGATATCGCGATAGCATCAAGCGTTGAGTGCGGGCCATTCGCTAGATGGCCGCCCATTTGATGAAACCGTAGCTCGGAGGTCTCAAAAAACTGCCTAGCTACAGCCACAGCTGCGGCCCGTTAAGAAGAAGCAAGTAACAAATCTTATTTAACACGCTTTAATATTGTTCAGGTGTGTAGCGAAATTTTTGTAGTTACCGAACAAGTATTATAAAAAATGGCTAAGTGTGATCTGGATTTTAAGTGGCTTTTTTTCTTTAATTTATTTAGAAGTTGCACACAGCAGGGTACACACAGGGATCCTAGTGTTATGATACTCAATCCCCATTTATCGCCGAATTCTGGAGGTTTTGTGCGTTGAGTGGCGGAACTCAACGCTGCGTTTCGGCTGAACACCGAAGCCGAAGCCGAGCGAAGAAAATGGAAATATTAAATATTTAATTTCCTCGATTCCACAACAGGAGGAGGTCAGATTGCCTCTGCCCTTGCGCCATGATTGGGCTCTTTAGAAGTAATTAAAAGTTATTTGGAATGTAACGTTAATATGAAAAGAGTCGAAACTACTGGGAACTTAATAGTTATTAATAGATTTATTGAATCTGTTTCTTGTCTGATTAAATGAAATGTGACGTTAGGTTCCGAAACCTTAAGTGCAATAACTCTAAACGGATGATGAAGGCAGAATGGAAGGACTTTCTGCTGATTCATACATTTTTAGTTCATTTATTTTGTTTGTCATGCCAAACGTGTGCATTATCGTCGTAGCTATATCCTGCAAATAGCAGGGAAAGCAAAAGGAACCTTGTATTCGGATGTTTTCCTACTTTCCACCATGTTAAGACAGTGTGAAACTTAACCCTGATATAAACGGGATTCAGGGTAAGAATACAGATTATGAAAGCAATAAAAAAACATATTCCCGTCTTTGTAATTGAAGCACGGAATTCTAAAAAAATATATCTGTATAATACACCGACCTATTTGGGTCTCGATCCCTTTTCGTGAAGAATGTATCAAAAGAAAAATTATAATATCGTCCTTTTAATTTCACGCTGTAATTCTTCAAAGATGAGGGATGATGCATACTACCTGGTTCCTTTTCGTCGATTGGTATTATTATAGGATTTTTTGACTTCTCGCTATGCTCTGCACCTACCAGGGAAGGTAGATGGAATCTGGGAACCTAGTCTTAAAATTAAAATTCAGAAGTATCTTAATGAGGAACGGTTTCCCGTTTTTCAATTGAACCCACAACTGTTGCGTTCACAGCATACCTGTGGCAATCCGCCACGACGGCTTCAAAAAAAAAATCTCGATTGCAACCAATCCACAGCCATCGTTCCTACTTTACATATAACTTTGCGTCATCAAAATGAAGACCAAATCGTATAGTCTCTTTGATGTGCTATTTAAGCTTTTTAGAATACACAGTGGTATTACAAGCGCCTCATTTGAGAGCCACTTGCTTGATGTAGATGCATTAGTTCGTCACACATTCCTTTTGGTATAACTTGCTTTTAATAATCCTTGCTAACTTTATAAATCTACAATGTAGTCAAAAAAGAGGTTGTGGGTTCGATTCCTACTCGAGAGAATTAAGTGTTTAGAAAATTTTCATTTCTTTGCGCTGGTGACAAGGAGTCTTAGGACCGAACTTTTTTTATTTATCCGCCTTAGTAAATAAAGGCAGTAATTGAGGACGTCGTGACGCAGAGGTACAAAGCTGTGACTGTAACGTAATGGTTGTGGGTTCGATCCCCACTTAAGTGAATAATTATGAATATTTTCATTTCTTCGCTCTAGTAACAAGAGCAAAGCCCAACGTTGACGCAATGCTTTGAAAAGTTCAACGGAAAGTAAGTATTGGAGTATATTAACACTAGTTCCTCCTGCCTCGCACACAGGGTGTGCGGGATACAGCGTCAAGCTGGTTTTTTAAATGAAATATATACATATATTAAAGTAATAGAGGTATATTCTTGATTCTCTCTTTTCAGAAAGAGAAGATTCAGCTAGATAGATAGAGAGAAATAGTTATAATAAATAATATACTTGATTTTTTTTATATTTTATATTCATATGGAGGGAGGAAGCAATAAAAGGGAATTTCTCGAAATTCCTACAGAAACGAAAAAAAAAATGGAACTTTTTATTTTATAACTCACATATTAAACGTTTATTATAACAGGTAAATTCTGTACTTATTTAGAAAACTTATAAAAATTTTTACGTAGCAGGACACGAACCCACGCCTCCTGCAAACCGACCAGGACCAGGACCTAGTTCAAATTTTTATACATTTTCTAAATAAGCATTTTTCTTTCCTAAGTGTGGAATAACATTTTTAAAAAAAATTAAATAGGTAAGTTCCGGGTAGCCACTAGAATTATTATTCTTTCACAAGATTAACCACCACACCACAACCCACAAAATCTAAACTATAAACATTTTGTATTTTAATCCCATCAGATAAATGCGTGAGCAGTCAAAGGAAAGTAGCGTAACCCAAGTGTTTCAATCCGTATTTATTAACGCCGGGGGAAGCATTCGAGTTCCGAAACTGTATATTTGAATTGGAATGAATCTTAGAACAATATGGGATAAATAGCATCAGTTTAAATTTAAACTAAATAGCTAAAGTAATAAATAGGTTTTACTTTTCTTTTTTTTAGCTTGACGCTGTATCCCGCATGTAGGAGGGTTGACAGCGGGAACTGAGGAAACCTAGTGTTAAGACATTCCGTTCCTGTTAAGTTTTCTGGAGGCATTCTATGGTGAGAGGCGGAACTCACTGCCGCGCTTTATCCCGTTATCAGAGCAAGGAAATGAAAACATTAAATACTTTATTCCCACGGTGGGAAATTGAACCCACAACCGTCGCGTTCACAGTCGTACGCTTGTGCTCCTGCGTTACGACGGCTTTATATTTTCTTTTTTTTTGTTCAAATTAGGAAAAAACGAAAGTGTGATATATTATTTTTAAACATACACTTCTAGAGTAATATCTAAATTTATTAGTCATGTTTTTTGATAATAAAATAATTGAAGAAGTGGAAATATTATTTATTTTACCTTTAATATATATTAAATATTAGTATTAAGTCCTAGTTATTAGATCAAGTAAAATAAATTAAATAAAATTAAAAAAAAAATAACAGAGCAGGATTTGAACTCACATATCTTGGAAAATATCTGTAAAATATTAAGTGATCTATCTAGTCAACTAAGCCATATGATAATTGTCGACCTTCGTTGAAATTCTTAAAAGTTTCTTCTTTCCTTAGTGTGGGTGAATACTACTTAAAACATTTATATATATTTTCGCTAATTTTACCAATAAAAAAAATCTTTAATTTTTAAATGCTCTATATATTTTCATATCTTAACTGCTTGTAGTAAATTATAGTCGCTCAAAGAGAAAATTCGCAGTTGCTTAACTCGCATTCAGATTCACTTATATAACAAGAACAACGGAATGATCTATGATTTTACTGTGGGCTTGGACTTGGACTGTGGATTGTCGAGTTCCACCAAGAACTACTTAATAAAGGTGACAAAATTGCAATTTAAATGCTTGGTGCTTAAAGAATTAAATCTTTTTCTTCTGTCTTAATAATATTTAATGTACTTAAAAGTGTGAGATTTCAACATTACATGACGGTACATAGGTCCAGTCATGGCGTAGGGGCACAAGCGTTTACAGTAGTAAGCGCGACAGATTGTGGGTTTGATTCCTACTCAAGAAATTTAAATATTGAATATTTTCATTTTCTTGCTTTGGTAACGAGGTAAAGCGCAGCGTTGAGTTCAGTTGAGTTGAGAGCCTTCAAAGGAGAGAGGAGAGAAATGCCTTCAAAACTCGGCGGAGAGTGGGAGTGTGAGAGTGGGAGTTTTAATGGACGGAGATTGTCTCTGCCTAACGATGCCGATATCTCTACATTAACACGTGAAGCAAAAGCTGTGGACCATTTTTTACAAAAATCGCGCGGATGGAGGAATATAAAATTTGGCAGACTTATAATGCAGAACGATAATATTTTTCAATAATAAAGCTTATAAAGTATATTAAATGAATAAATGAAACATTACACGAACTACCACGCATTTGACAATATTTATAGTTTTATGTTTATAAATTGTCACATACATGTTACTATGGCAACGCCAATGCGTATTATTGGTTCTAGTATCTAATATTTAGGCAATATTATTATTTAACTATAACAATATGTTTAACATTTTAAAACTAAAATTAATAATTTTTTTGATAATAAAATTAAGACAATTAGTGTTTCTTTAGCACACATTCTCCTTTTCGTCCTATTTATTTACTCTGAAAAGACAACTCGAGTTCAGTTTCGGCAATATATAGAATTTGGTTCATTCTGTTTATCTTGCTATAAGGGGAAAAGCGTATAAAATAAAATATATATAATAAAATAACAATTTCATATACTTTCAGCCCCATTTCTAAAACAATCTTTAATCTAGGGATTAAACGGAGCTCATTTGGAATCCGCGTCAGGGATTTTGTTTGGTGAAAACGATTATTTGGTTGATCCGATTTCCGCAGCCTAAGGGGCGTCAAGCCTTAAAATATGGGGAAATTGAAAATATGTCTATTATTATAGAATTATTTCATTGGAAATTATCAAAAGATTGTAGCTGAAGAAAAATGTGATTTTAAGCAGCTTCAAGTTTTTTCCTGAAGATTTGGAAACTTGGTGGAAGTGGAGTGGTGAAACTCAATGCTGCGCTTTGTCTTATTACCAGAACAAGAAAATGAAAATAACTCCTTACCACAAATGAGAATTGAACTACAACCGTCATGTTTACAGGCAGATTTTGTGCCGCTGGAACAATGATAAGGGTCTACAAAAATCGAAAAAATAAATAAATAAAGAGTAGTAATAGTAAATAAACAAAAATAAAAAAATAAATAAATGCTTCTCATCTTTATACACTATAAGGTTCAACTTGATACCACACGTTATCTTAAGTATAACAGAAAACGGAAAGGTCAAACAGTTTTGTATGTTTAATCACATAGTTAAATTTTATTCTAACTCGAGAAAATAGATATATAAAAAAATTAAAGAAAGCAAATATTTTGAATTCGGTTTCGAGGAATCAGGACATTTAAAGGAGCTCCTTAAATCGACACTTGGGCCGGAAGTCCAACGCACTGCACTGCACTAAGATCCTCCATGAATGTGAATCCATGTACGGCTAAGGACTTTCTTTTCTGGAACCATGACTACACCAATAGATCGGACAAATTTAAATTTTCTGAAGATTTCATCGAAAGCTTTCCAATCATCATTTTCTGTGAATGAAAATTATCAATACCATTATGTAAATTTTTACAACATCCAATTTACAGCGCCCGATAAAATCTTTACACTAATGACAGAATATGTATAAAGGGTCAGATAATGTTGATTGTGTTTTGGCAAATGTGATCTTTATCAAATTGTCTCAGATATCTTATATTTGTCCAAAATATATAAAAATATATCTTGAGTAAAAATATCCTCGAAGAAGATTCGAATTGACAACTATCACATAAAATCTTGACACATCTTAGATAAAGTAAAAACAGCAGCAAAAGCTAAGCTTATTTCTCTACCAGCTCAACTTAAAAGCTAGGGGAAAAACTCATTCAAAGTTAGGGTGCTTTAATATATTCTATAACGTCAAAGATTTTAATATTAGAAAATAAAAAAATATATAGAATTTTGTGTAGTATCGTTACCCGGAAATTAAATGTGCGGTGTAGCATTTGAGAACGTTTTACATTTCGAAGTGACTGTAATTAGAATAAAGATATTTTTTTATTTCTACTTTGCTTACGATTTAATTGTTAATTATAACTAGCCAATCTATGGTATGTTCGATACTTCCCTTCTTCGAGATAGAGACACAGAGATATTGTGAATGGCAGAGAATTTGAACTTTAAAAACTAAATGAACATTTCCGAAAATTTAATTCGTAACAAGAGAAAGCATGGTGTTGAATTTTTCCATTCAAGATGCAATGTCCTAAAAACAGTGTGATACGCAAGAATAGAGTGTCTTAACACTAGATTCTAGTTTTTCTGTTCACCTGCCTATATTAGGGATACAGCGTAAGCTTTTTACGCATATTTTTTTAAATTGAAACTAATATGTGGCTCAATTAAATATTTAACACGTCCACAAAAATTTTCTATACCTATGTCCAATCAATTAATGGATTCAAATTGCATTGAAGTTCCAGTGATGAATAAAACATTCGTCGAGCGTTAGACAAATGGTTCACTGCCAATAAAATCTATTCAAGCTTACATCGTGCCGAGGTAAAAAATGTTACGACAATACCCATTTAGGTCTACATGAAGATTTTTCTAAAGCAACAAAATTTGTAAATACAAATAAAAAGAAAATGATTTTACGCTGTTTCCTACATAGTAGGTAATGATAAATGTAGGTGTGTGTATTTCGTGCATTATTCTTAAAAATATATCTAAATACGAGCGTTTCTACTTTAACGTAAGTGATGGTGGATTTTATGTACCTTTAGTTCGCGCTACCTCCGAAAGGGCTCTACTTTTAAATTAGTAAGTACACTTACCGTCTCTTACAGTTAACTATATATCAGACTAATAATCCTTAAAATTTCAGCTTAGCTAAAATGACGGAGGTGTGGGAGCCCTGGGATCTCAGTCTTAATCTTTTTAGCATTATTTTAACTAACTTACAACAGATTTTTTTCCATATTTATTTGAATGCCGCCAGTAGGCAAATTTTGTTGATTAGTTAGTTAGCAGTGAGTATCACCGTATTTTTTTCTATTGGATTGGAGGATTGAGGTCTACTTTCGACTCATCCAGATCACAGAGTGAGCAGATTTATGACAAGACATTGTTCATGTTACCGTAAACTTTCGTTATAGATGGTGCTAGATCTGATTCTAGGATCTCAGTATACTTTTTTCTTTTCATTCACACCTCATACAGCCATTACCATACCATTTCGCCTACTCCAACAGCTTCCATAAAACCCCAAATCATAATTGATCCTCCAATTTTTATGTTTAAGAACTCATTCCAACTGCTATAAAGAGCTGTTCCGATAGCTATGGCTTTTTTCTTACTTCGCTACCTTTTAATCCAGCTTTAAGGAACCTCCTTCTAATGGTATATACTACACTACACAATACTCACAGGTTTGCTTTATACCTCCAATAGACTTGTAGCAAGATCAATAGCTGATTATTTGCGGTCTTGAAAAGACTATTTACAACAATCGATCATCACTAACAGTAGACTCTTTTTCTGCCGATCTCCTAAAACAGATTTATTGCATATTGCACTGTACAACTTGAATATTTTTCGGGCTGTTTTTACTTATGTGTTTTTAAATACCTTGTTCATATAAAATCGTTGTCGTTTTAAGCGTTTTTTTCTATTGAGTTAAGATTTTTTAGACATAATTCATAATTAAAATGTTATTTTCTATGAATAAGATAGAAATATTTGAGCACCAGTATTCACTTCAACAATAAACCAAAAGGCAAAAGGAGCCCAGTGGTAAAACCCTCTACTCTCTACTCCATTTGTCGCCAGATTCCGGAGGCATTACGAATTAAGAGCGGAACTTAATGGGAATCAAACACACAATCAGTCACACGCTTGTGCTCTTGCACCACAGCTGTATTTATTATTTTACATTACTTAGTATTTTACATTATTTAGTATTTATTATTTATACAATGTTATTATTTTAACGTCAACATACCCCGAAAAACCGAAGCATGACTTTTGATGCACGAGACTTTATCAAATTTATATCCAAGCAAAGCCATGAAAAATATATCTTTACATATAAGAATCTTTGTTCAAAGAAATTCTTAGTACTTATTAACAATGAAGGGTCACGTACTAAAGTTACCGCTGGAGTTTCAAAAATATATGTTTCTTAACCAAGTTTCAAGTTAGTTAACTCTTTACTGACTCTGAGTTTTTTTAAATGAGAACGTGTCTCGTTGTTTTATTGTATTTTATTTTATTAATGATTTCGGTCATATTTGTGTTATATTACATAAACCGCGGCGTTGAGATCCGCCACTCAATACGTGATTTCTCGAAATTAAAACGGAAAATAGGTAACGGAGTATCTTAGCATTGGATCCTTTCCCTTGTTTTCACGTGTCAGCCAGATTTATTATAGCCTATATCCAGCCCAGGTCTTATTGACATAGATAATAATCATCTTTTGAGCAGAAGTTACACGATTTTTCCCGCATAGCAGCGTAGATTGTTGGAACCTAGTGTTAAGATGCTACGTTCTCCAATTTTCGAGACACTGTTTGTTGAGTGGAGCCTAACGCCGCAGTTTATCTACCAAAACTTACAGTCAGACGGTGTTCCACTCCATAACAACGACCTCACGAATTCTACTAAAAATATTTCGTCAAATTGATAAAAGGCTCCGAATTAAGTGTTATAGATAGTTCATGTAAAATCACGAAAACCGTATAACTGAATATAAATTTATATCACCATTGCCATGGCCATTCATCGCTTTGTTCTACCCAATATCACTATATAATTAACAAATACCACAACATCTAATTGGGTACAGGAAATTTTGCGCCGCAAAATTGCAATCACGTTGAAATAGTTAATGCGCTTGGCATACATTAACTTATTATCATAATATATTTAGATAGAAAATTTCATAATATTTTTAGTATTATGAAATAGAAATAATTATAGATTTGTTATTAAAAGCCTAGCCTTCCTCGATAGGTGGCCCCAGTCGAATTTAAAAATATTTTTTTCAATTTGAACTAAAGTTCCTGAGATTCAGTATTCAAACAAACAAACTCTTCTGTTTAATACATACTATAGATATATATTATTTATCAGCAACTAACTGCAAATGTAACGGTTGAGATAATTAATTAGTTTCATTTCCCAGCTTTTATTTTAAATTAAGAGCACAAGCGTGATGGCTATCATATGGGGAATTTAAAAAGGTATTTAATATTTCTATTTATTCGCTTTGGTAACGAGGCAAACCACGGCGGTGAGTTCCGCCGCTTAGCACGCTATGCCTCCAGAATTCAACGGATAGTGGGGAGCGGAAGTATACTAATGAGCACGGAATGTCTTACCACTACGTCCCCAAATTCTTTGTGCCTATCCTGCTATAAGCAAGATACATCGTGATGCTAAATAAAACAGGATTTTGAGCTCCGTCACCCAACGCGCATTTTATTCGAGAATAAGAGAACGAAGTGTGCTTTAAACTAAAGTGTAAAACTAAAAATAAAAAAAAACACATTTATTATTTGCTTAAGTTTTTCCATCTCCTTGTAAGTCAGCGCGGAAGCGGAGAAATAAGATAATTTCAACGTCGTTATTTCCGAGAATCAAACACAAAATCATTCAAGCGCTATTACGATACATATGATATACACGATCTTGTAATTTTGTTTACGGTACCTACCTACTTTAGTATACTTACTTTTACATATAAATTAAAATTAAAAATTATGTATATTTTTGCTAACTTATTTATATTATATTTATATAAAAATTGTATCATAATTAGTATAATATAAAGATTTTAAGAATATTGTCAAGAAAGAGCATGGCGAGGAACTTTAATTTATAATATGTAGAGATTACAGACGCGCTCAAGCGTGTCGTTCCAGGCGGATGGCGGCAGTCTTAATAACCCTTATGAAGCTGGCGCACAAGAGTCTAGAATATTTAAAATATTTAGTTAAGGCATTTATGGCACAGTGGTACAGCGTCTGACTGAAAATTCGACGGTTATGGATTAGATTCCTACTCAGGGGGTTGGATTATTGTCTAAATATTGTCAATTTTTTTATAATAATAGTTTGCATAAAAAAATAACTATGTCTATAAATATGACAACGTTAAAAAGACTATACTTTAAAACATTAAAAAAAGACTACTTTGAAACATTAATACCAAAAATCTTTTTAAAAGATCACCTCGTCTAAATTTCACCAGGGCCTCTGTTAAGTGAATTATCGTCGGCATTTTCTCGTTTCTGACAACCTTATAATTGAATTAGTACCCACGGGACCAACTTCCAGCTTAAGATGGCTTGATTCATAGCCTCTAAGCTTATATTTTCATTATCTTTACCTTATGGAAATAAGTGTTGTACTTAATTGTAATTTAAATTTGGGCTGACGTTTCGTTTTTGCGAAAAATGCTTGGAAAATCTTAAGTGAAATAATAATTCGGTTGTTTTTGTTTTTAATAATATGGTCGCTTGTTTCAAGCATCTCTTGTGTATCGTTCGTTCGTTTTTCGTATTTTTTTGGCGAAATTCAACTAGAATGGAGGAGGTATTACCCCGTTTAAATGCACTAATCTTATTACTAACTACTGGTTCGAATTGAAAAATGCTTTTTGTATTGAATAGTTCATTTATCGGGAAAGGCCATATTACTTAAAGATGAAAAAAAAACCATTTTGTCGTCCATTTTAACTTTACAGGAAACCATCTAATGCATTTTGCGTGTCCTGTTTTGGTCGTTAAGTGTAACATAAATATTTATAACAGCTCCGCGCTTTTTCCCACATATCTGTGTAGGCAGAGATAACCTACTGTGACAATACTCCGTTCCCCAATTTCCGCTCAACTTTTGAGACTAATAAAACAAAAAGCTGGAAAAGTAGTGTTTTAGCCAATTTTTATAAATAACTCCTATACTAAAAATTCCAAAACCTTCTTATAGAAAAAAATAAGATAAAATATGAAATACGAACATAGAGAATATGTCTGTAAGCGCGACAGGTTGTGGGTAGAATAGTTCCATTTCCTCCCTCTACCAGAGGCGTAGCGGCGTTGAGTTCCAACACTTAACACGTTGTGCCTCCAGAATCTGGCAGTAAGTGGGGATCTTAACAGATTGACACAAGACTAGGTTCCCAGGTTCCCTCTGCTTATCGTGCTATATGCAGTTGGAAGAGACAAGATGTTTATCTTCAAGTAATAAAAGCTAATAAAAGTTGAACAGGAAAATATAAGGTAAGTCTGAAATATTATTAGTGTTTACAAAACCAAAGTAACGCATTAAAATTAACTTAAAAGTTCTAAGGCAGATTTTTCCTTGAATAATTAGCGGTTGGCGCCTTGACGTCGCATACAAATCGTTTTAATTCACTTAAGCGGATTACGACTATACCATTTTAATTTAAATCATGATATTATAAAGGAAAGAGATTTTTATTTCCATTTTTTAAATTTAATTATAAAGTGTAGTGCTACTAGCACTGTGGCTGCGAGTTCGATTTTTGGTCGAGAGAGGTACAATTTTTTTATTTCTCTGCTCTGGTAAGTAGACAAGGCGCAGTATTGAGTTTCGCAAATCATCACGCGAAGTCTTGGAAATTAATAATTAACAAATGAGAAAATTATAAAAAAAACTGTCTGTTGATCGGTTTGTTTGTGCGTTTATGCACGCTAATCAATAATTAATTCAAGTAATTTAAATGCTGTTTTCACTACTGTATTTTGGCAAGTTCCCTTAACATTTAATGTTACTTTTATTTCAATCGGTTGATGAATAAAAAAATATATCAATATATTGTTCGGCTAAATTGTTGTGAAAAAACAGATGTTTTATCGAATTGCCTCGAATTTTAGTTTTCAATGTATTAAATTATCTTTAAAATTCGAATTTTAGTAGAACACAAAAGTAAACTCAAGCGGGCGAAGCATACAGAGTATACAGAGTTTAACTGTATACGAAGTATACAGAGTTTAACTCGTAAATATTATTGCCATAGTTCCATAAAAATGATGAGAATAAAAAAAACTATGACGTAATTTCATCATTTATTGTTTGTAAATTCTGAACACATCTCACACCTGCTTATGTATTCCTTACTATATCGCGGCGGAACGTATAAAATGCAAATGGTGCTCCGAGTGATTCGCCCATACATCACGATGTTAACACTTAAGAGATACAAATGATATTTGGAAATAAACCTTTTATAAATTTATAATAAAAAAAAAGATAAACCGATTTTAAATATCTGTCAACTTAAAAGAACGTAACCACCAACAACATAACAGAACATTAAGAATAACTGAACTGATTTTGATGGAAATGAGAATGTTGTCAAAGTTGGAATATAGCTAATTTAATTTGAAAAGAATAATCTCGTTATAGTTTTAATTTCCGAGAAATTTGTAGGTAAGCATTCAAACATTCATACACTTATAAAAATATATTCACGTGCTTGGAGGCTTAAGTAGATCGTCGTATTCAAATATTGTCTTCTTCTAAATAATGTTTTCAAAAAATATTTCTAATAATAGCACATACTCGTCTATGTGAGTCAAAGAAATAATTAAGCTTTAGCTTTTTTG
Source organism: Heliconius erato x Heliconius himera (assembly GCA_013421005.1). Classification (NCBI taxonomy): domain Eukaryota; kingdom Metazoa; phylum Arthropoda; class Insecta; order Lepidoptera; family Nymphalidae; genus Heliconius; species Heliconius erato x Heliconius himera. The sequence goes on along the minus strand of JAATLQ010037838.1, from coordinate 50,841 downwards.
AAGTCATTTCATATGTGGTAATATGAAAGGGTAAACTTAGGTTTTCAGTAGCTGTAGTAGTTAAGTTGAACTAGAGAGAATAGACTATAATATAAAGAGAATAGACTAGAGTTGAAAGAGAGTTTAATTTACAGTTTTATCTAATTATTTGTTAAATATTTCTGTTTTCAATAACATAACATTTGTAAGTACCTAATTAAATTGTAAAAAGCTTTAACTGAGAAGTAAAGATGAATGGAGTTAATGCAATATAAAAATATAAAATATTGGCTTATATAAAAATCTCTCTCTCTATTTCCTAAATAGGGATCAAATCGACAACCATTGCGTTAACAGTCAGACGTTTGAAGAAACTAATCACCAATGAGCACCTTAGACTATTTCTAAAATAATCAAAATTTATAATTATTTCCTTTGTGTCACTCACACGAGGCAAAAATAATCTATTTTTTTATGATTGACATCTTCCTATAGCAGTCTATTTTTGAACATTTTCAATTTTGTCTTTGAACGTTTGCAAAGAAACGCGCTTTCAAAGATATGAATCGATGAATTGGAAACTTTCTTACATTTGTGATAATAAGGATTTTTTTTTTATTTTACGCTGTATCTGAAATATAGCAAAGTGTGAACACTCCGTTTCTCACTTCTAGCGAGACATCTTCAATTTTCGAGACATTGTTTGGTGAGTGAAGGAACTTCGCGTCGTACTTTGTCTTGTTACCAGAACAAGGAAATGAAAATAAGTCATTAGCCAGAGTGAGAATCGAGCCAACACTTATTACAATTATAACTTTTTTAGAACAAAGCCCGGCGTTGACTTTCGCCACTCAACACGCAATGCCTCGAATCATCCGATGGAAATTGGGGAACGTGTCATAACGCTAAGTTCTCACTGCTTTCCCTGCTATGTGCGGGATACAGCGTGAAGCTGGTTTTATTTTATATAAGAATTTTAACGTTGTAGGATTTAAACCCACGCTTTTCGGATCTATTCTTCGGAATTGTTAAAGCGCTCTCATCACTAAGCTATACGTTATTCGATTATATCAAGCTACATCGAAATTCTTACACTTTTTTAAATATTTTTGAAAGTGTTATTCCACACTGAGGAAAGAAAATTACTTATTTAGAAAACGTATAAAAATTTGAACTCGAACCTGCGCGTCCTGGAAACAGACCAGGCGCTCTGACCATTAAGCCATACATTCTCTTTGAGCTACGTCAAAATTTTTATACGCTTGTTATAACTTATTTATGTTGTTAGCATCTCTGTAGGGAGATTTTTACACATTTCCGCTACCAAGAGAGAATGCTGTTTATTAAATATTTTTAATAATTTTTAAAGTGTTATGCCACACTTAGGAAAGAAAAATACTTACTTAGAAAGCGTATAAAAATTTTAACGTAGCGGGACTCGAACCCGCGCCTCCTGGAAACCGACCAGGTGCTCTGATCACTGAGCCATGCGTTCTTATCTTTGGGTAGCGGAAATTTGTAAAAATCTCCCTACAGATATGCTAACAACATAAATAAGTTGTAAGGAGCGTATAAAAATTTCGACGTAGCTTGATGACATCCTTCTACGCGCAACGCAACTGTGGAACATGTTTTTTCCATTATAAAATGGACTCAGAACTGAATTTTTGGTATTCAACTTGATACCCCAACGCCACCTGGAGCTAAACAGAGTGATTCTGGAAGAGTTTTGTTTTTACTTTTGAGTTAAGGAACCCTAAAAAATTAAGTACTTTTTACAATCATTATTTAAAAAAATACTACAATAATTATTACTATAACTACATTTAATCACAGCTTAACTTCTTTCAAACTACTATATTTGAATATTACACGTGAAAAGATGTATAGGGATTACTTTAATACTCGCGGAATTGCACCCAGCTTTTCAAATGTGCCGTTTACTGCAAAAAGTGAAATTTTAAATAGATATTCATCTAAATAAGTCTTAACTAGTATAGAAGTATAAATCTATGCAGTATTTTTCATTATAACAGATTAATAAAAAACAATAATATGAAGAAGAATGAAGAAAAATAAATGCTGTGGAGATGGGTTCTTCGTAGGATATGTGGAGTCAGCTTAGCTGATCGAATCCGCAATGAAGAGGTATACAGAATGGCAGGTACTAGCGAGGATGTCACGGTGATAATGAAAAAAAAATGTGCTCAGCTGGTTTGGGCACGTCGAACGAATGAGTGATGAAAGAATAGCAAAAAGATTCATGATGGAAAAGTAAGTGGTAAAAGATCTATAAAAACTGACGAAATAAATAATTTCTTCATGGGCATTAAGAAACAGTATTAATGTTACATCGAAACTTGCAGGAGTGATATTCATCAGATGTTCCAGTATCTTCAATTTTCATGTCACTGCAAAATGACACGTCACCCTCAACAACTTTTGCTAAGGCAGCATTTTGTTATTTCTTATAGTTTAGCTGAACCTGAAAATATAGTCTGGATTCTACCCGGATCTAATAACTACACAATAAAAAAAGTTTCATTCAAATTGGTCCAGTAGTTCAGAAAAAAGTGCATAGACAAACACACAGACAGAAGAGGAATCATAGATTCATATTCTATTAGTTATTTTAAGCCCCTTACATAATTTCTTCGTACATATATTTAATAAAGAGATACATTTTTTTTACTATTTTATTATAGTAGGTATAGATTATATATCGTGTTACTTTTAATTTTAATACTTTTAAATATTTATTTTACGTTGATAATATTGATAAAATGGCTTAGTTACGTATTTTTCCTAATATTAAGAATTTTGAGGCCAGTCGTAGCGCAGGGGCATAAAGTGTGACTGTAAAACCGACTGGTTGTGGGTTCAATCCCCACTCGAGGAGATGAAATATTTACTTAAATTTATATTTTCATTTCCAGAATCCGGCAGAAATCGCGGAATAGAGTGTCGTAAGACTAGGTTCCCTCTGCCTACCTTGCTGTGTGCGGGATACAGCGTGAAGCTGTTTTTTTTTACTTGTTTTATTAAAAAATTCCTTTAGTTACTTCGTTCGTTCGTATATTACAAGCGGACGAAGCCACGCAGGTCCGTAAACAATAACAACATAGATAATATAAGTTTTTATTAATCATAGAATTATGTGAACGTTTTATTCCATTACGTTTAGACTTCAGTTAGGTTTTTAGTATTATACTACATTGTATTCCACTTCATTGTTCGTTTTCTTTTTACTTCTATTCTTTGTGGCCGCTTCAATAAAGTCCACGTGAAAGTAACGACTTAGGACTATTGAACTTCATAAACTTTAACTTGAGTCTCTTTTTATAATATTATAATATTTAAACTGTCCATCTTCCGCTTTTTAAAATATCGAATAAAATAAATATAGAATTCTAGTTCCGAAGATAGTACTGCTAAAAAGACTAGAAAAAACTCAGCTAAAACATAACACACAAAACTTCTGCACGAAATAATTTACATACATTGGAAAAGAAAAATATTTGGTGATAGATTGATGATTTTTTTTATGTCATTAATTAAAACTAAAAGGAATATTAAATAATTAAATATGAAATGAACAAATGCGGTTCCAATCTATGACCAATTTACTTTTATGCTTTCACCGTAAATTATAACTGTCTTTTAAAAGAAAAAAATTAGAATAGAAAAAAAATAACAGTGAAATAAATTTCCTTAATGGTAAACTAAATGAATTGCATTTATCAAGTAGAATTAAACTTTAAATTTATGAGGAACAGAGTGCCTTGACACTACATTCTCTCTGCTTACTTTGTTATTTGCGGCAAATAATTAAATAGTTTTTAATATTCTTTTAAATAAAGTTCACTTTTCGCAGTTTAAGTGGTATAACTGAGTCGAGGGACTGTGCAAAGTAGTGCACTGGAATTTCAAATCAGACCGGATTTAAGAAGCTAAGTAATAGTACAAGATTGCAATGACTATTTACACGAGTTAAATGGAGTGTTTTATATTATAGTGACTTGAAGAGTAAATTAAATATTAAAGTAAATCATGTAATTTAAATATAATTTAAAGTAGTGGTTGGTTAAATTTTTATTATATTCTTTTTTTAAATAATGTTTTTATATAGAGGCCGTCTAGTTTGATTGCGAGGGAATTAATTATATTTATTTTATCTCTATGATAAAAAGACAAATTGCAGAGTTCAGTTTTTCACGGTGCGAACGGAGTGTCTTAACACTAGGTACCCTCAGCCTGTCCTGCTATATGCAGGTTACAGTTTGAAGCTAAATAAAACATCATTTAATTAATTTAAGTAAAACTAAAGTCTAAGTTCTGATAAATTCCGAATATGTCATTGTTCTCACCACTACAACACTAACCACTCAGATTTACGAGAAAATAATTTCTTAACACTTTGAAATAACGAAATCTGAAATAACTATTAAATTCAGCTACTCCAGAGTTGCAACGGTTTTAAAATTTCCAATAACACTAAAACCATTTCGCGGAGCACAAAATGAAGTGAATAAAAGCATAGAATTGTAAATCTCGGCACGAGTGTTTGAGTGGACTTGGGGGTGGGACGTGCTTTCCGATATATGACCATTGTTGGCCTGGTGTGGGGCGAAGCGAACTAAATGTAACTGTAGACTTAGTACTTATATTCAGAATATAGCAGAAGAAGGAACCTAGTGTTAAGGTTCTCTGTTCCCCACTTTTCATCGAATTTTCGAGACATTGCGCATTGGAAGGCGGAACACAACGCCATGCACTGTCTCTTCATCAGAAAGAGGAAATGACAATGTTAAATCATTCATTCCTCTGAGTAGAAATCGTTAAAAATCTATTTTTTGTAGTTACACAAATTAAATTGTAAATAATATCTATATTTACATTTCTATAATTGCATATAATGTTACAAAATATTGCCAATCAGTATTTGACCTGAGATCACTCCGCTTAAAGACTATGTCATGTTCTACGTCGTTTAAATTCGTTCATATATATACATATGAATGTATGTACATATTAGTCTTATATATAAATATGTATGTATATATTTATGTATGTATGTATGTATAAACTAAACACCTAAACAATCTTACAACTCGTAAATTAAGCAATGCTACACTTCTATTTGTATAAGCTTCCAAGGAATGACATCTTATTGCTATAGCAATAAGATACTACAGTACCGTACCTTCTCTCGTTTGCCTATAATCCATCATTTCGGTGTCCTCGTTAGTTATCTGTCAGTTAGCAAGATAATTAGTGTTACGTGGTTAGGTAAACTTTGTGTTTTGTCATCGCTGCATTAGGCTTTTTGTATGGAAGGCTCTGATTGATATATGTATGAATGTATGTATTTTCGATATATATTATATTATATGTGTATTGCTTTATTTTTTTATATAAATAATTTTCGAAACCTGTTGTGGCGCAAGGGCCTGTTAAAGGCCGGCAGCATATCTGTACCTCCTCTGGCAGACACAGGGTCGTAAGCGGCGGTGATCACTAAGATCACTAAGGTGACCCGATCGTTTGCATTGTCTTTTTCATAGCAAAAGGGGCACAAGCTTATGACTCGAAACTTGACATGTTGTGGGTTTGATTCCCACTCATATGAGTTTTAGTTGACCTTCATTTCCTTGCTTTAGTTGAGTTCTGCCACTCAACACGCAATACTCCAGAATTCGGCGAAAAGTGAGGAAAGGAAGTGTCTTAATTGGGAACGGAGTATCTTTATATGAGGTTCCCTCTGGTTACTGCAATTGGCATACAATCTACAGTTAAAACTGCCCAGCGAGGAGAGTTGAAAGGAGATGACACTCTGGAACACATCACAATCTTGAAGCGGAGAAAAATAAAATAAATAATTTTAGATCCTTAATATAAATAATCCATTACAGTACTAAAAAAATTAAATATTTGTTTATTTTAATTAAGTCTACGTATTTTAACGCACTTATTTGTGTATATAAAATAATATAAATAAAATTATTGAAAAAACAAATATAATTAAAATCAATCACATTTTAAAAACCAGATGTGACAGCTGATTGACATTGACACCTTGTCTAAAGATTTTTTAATTTTTTAATTCACTGGTTTCGTTCCTTTCGATGCATTTTGAGTGCGCTCCTGTTTGTTTAGTCCTTTGTGCGAGAATTGCTTCCATATTGGACAACGAATTTTTTTGGATCTAACGACCACGGATACGGATCGCTGTGTGAATTTTACGATAGCCTCACTTTTACTAAATCTCTAAAAACTCAGCTCTCAGATTGTCAGTGTGTTATAACTGAAGAAATTTTCGGAGAGGTAACGATGTATCTGAATCTATTAAATATACTATTTTCATCTCTTTACATTATGGACCCAAGAATAAATGCAATCGTTCCAGTCTCCTTGTGCGTGTAGAGTCCTTGTTGATAAGTGGAACACTAAAAGAGTATTCCCGAAATTATTACAGAAACGGAAAAACGTTCTCATACATTTTATAGGCTATGCAAATGAAATGGCGTGCTTGAAATGTTATATATACTTTTATTTTATAATGTCAAGATTGTTACTAAAATAAAATATCGCGGTTTTTAACGTGTTCAAATTTATACAAATCTTTGGTAGACAAAGCGCGGTTTCGCTAACTAAATCTAACCTGCAATACTTTTGTTTTTTTGTTTGTCTTGTAACCAAAAACGAGAAAATTAATATAACTCATTCCCACGACTGAGAATCGAACCCACTTTTGTAGCATTTAGAGTCAAACAATGTGTCGCTGCCCTAAGTCACCTCCAGCTTACATTCTTTATTGATAATCCGATAAGTAAGAAAAAATATTGTTCCAGAGTAAACTCCACACAACCTTATGCAGATAACAAGATTCAAATATAATAAAATCACGTATTTTTATCATTTTTCTCACAAAATGGTATATTTGAGCCAGGTAAGGGGTACGCCCATGGGATATTAAGGTTACCTTGAGGCTGAGCAGCCTGTTAGAGTTTACATCATTATACAGTTTTTCAACCGTCGCGTCGTGTGAATACCTTTACAATATTAATTTTAATGTTATCTTTGAGTGAAGTTGTTTGTTTATGCGTTGTTTTATTATTCATTTTATGCTGTATTTTTCAGTTCTACTACCCAATTCGTAATGTTTCACATATTGGAAAGTGGAGAAGGAGATATTTAAATAATCTCGCCCTATTTGTTCACTCTATTATGCAGGAAAAAGCGTGAAAGTATAACGTGTTGAGTAAGAGAAAAACTGTAGTTATTTTGGGATATACTACAGATCTGGTCGATGAATTTTGCCTGAATTAAACCAGACGTAAAATTCCTAGATAGAAATTTTACGTAGCAAAATTTTGGTTCAATCAATTTTGGGTTCGTTAAAAATGTTGATGCCAAATCTAACTTTTGCAGACTCAAACTGATACTAAGTCTTATGTAGGTTAAAAGTTCAGCTAAATAATAATTTGACGATTTTGTTTTTCCTTTTGCACACTTCTCTTTTAAATGTAGAGGCTGCTCTCTACTTTCTGTTTAGGTTGCGAGACATTGCGTGTTGATTAGCGGTACTCAACACTGCACTTTAAGCACTTAATTAGTATTATTCTGCTCACTTTCTCTTTTATAGAGACCTTGCGCTACATATGGGAATAACCATCAAAAACTTTTATGTTATAACAGAGAAAATATCACGAAAATATTATTGTATACTAAGTAAACTACACAAAAAAAATACACAAATCTCAATAATTATTATAAAATGTTATATACACGAAACGAAATAGCATTTCTGTTTTTATTTTCAAAACAAGCTTACGTTTCTTCGTCCCCCGGGATGGAGTTGACGTGATGTTGTGGCTCTCTCGTGGAAATACTTTAATAATTCAGGAGTATTATGTTCTAGTGTTATTTTTGTACTGTTTTATGTTCATTCACCCGTTTTGTATCAGGTCCGATGTGTCCTGTATGAGAAGTTTTTAATCGACGTTTATTTTCTTTTTACCGTTATCACTTATGCCTGGTCAGTTTACCATATCTGCGTAGGCAGATACCTTGTGCAAGACATGTTAAGTGGAGGAACTTTTCGTGTTATTATTAGAGTGAGGAAAATAAAATAATTAATTCCTCCGAATGGCAATCGAACCCACAATTAGATCTACAGTAAGATGCTGTGCCGCTGCGCCACGACAGTCTATATTTCAGGAAGATGTGACGTAGTCACGTAAACGAAGTTGCGAGCTAGACTTAGTAATACACAAATATTTAAAATGAACACCTGAAATGCTCCATGACAGCATACTTAAGTTATTTATACAAAATCTAATTTTATCCACATTCTGTTTATATTGGCGTACGTGAAATGCATGTTTAATAATACGATGCAGTGGAGAGACAAGGTCACTCGTAAAATTTGACATTCCTTACAACTTATATATCTGATAGATTTTACTTGCGGCTTCGCCCGCATGGTCAAATGGGAATAACTGAGAGTTGTGTATGATACATTAAACATTTTAAGTGCCCGAGCTCTGGTCGTAAAATATATTGTGGTGCCATCAAACAAGGTATAGCCGGTTTGGATAAATAGACTATTCAATATAAAGTTTTCAATTAGTAGTTCCTGAGATTACCGCTCTTAATCGAACAAACTCTTACGCTATATAATACATGTATTAGTATTAGTACAGTAGTATAGACTTAAAATACCAAAATATATTTTTTTTCTACCGCCGCGTTGAGTTTCACCGCTCAAATTGCATCTTGCAACGTCTTGATATTAGATCCTCTCTGCATATCCTGCATGGGATAAAACGTAAAGCGGGAAAATTTTTAGATTTGTGACAATTTGTTAAAATGTTATTTAAATAAATTAGTGTAGCAGGATTCAAATCCACATGATAAGTTGGTTAATAAATGAATAATATTCATACCAAATGCTGACCGACGTCGTGCTACGTCCAAAATATACATAAAGGTTCTGTTACGTTCATCGTAAGTATATCTTTTGTATCAAATAAAATTAAATTAAATTAGCTTCACGCTGTATCCCGCACACAGCAGGGTAGGCAGAGGGAACCTAGTGTTAAGACACTCCGTTCCCCACTTTCTGCCGAATTCTGGAGGCATTGCGTATTGAGTGGCAGAACTCAACGCCGCGCTTAACCTCGACACCAGAGCGAAGAAATGGAAATATAAATTTAAGTAAATATTTCATCTCCTCGAGTGGGGATCGAACCCAAAACCAGTCGGTTTTGCAGTCACACCTCGTGCCGCTGCGCCACGACCGGCCTCAATCTTTTGTGTCAAGATATTTATAAAGCCGTCGTGGCGCTGGGGCATAAGTGTGTAACTGTAACCGTGAGGGTTGTGGGTTCGATTCCTGCTTAAAGGAATGAAATATTTAATATTTTCCTTTCCTAGCTCTAGTAACGAGACAATGTGCGACGTTATAGTCATATCTGTCACTCAACACGCAAAGCTTCAAGAATTAAGTGGAAAGTGGGGAACGCAGTGTCTTAACACTAGGTTCCCAGGTTCCCTCTGCATACTAACCTATGAGCGGGATACAGCGTGCAGCAAAAGAAATATATGTGTGAATGTATGTATGTATATTTTATTATAGAATAGAATGTCACTCGTTTAAGTAAAAGCTGAAAGAACAAATTATTTCCCACTTCGGTCGTAATATTCCTAACTATGTTAATATATGAAAATGCGGGCGTTGCAGTAAGAATTTCATTTTGTAGATATTTTGACTTTATTATCGTGGAATTTTTATATTAAGTTGTATGAATGTGGTTTAAAGATATGAAAAAACGAGATTTCATTGTAAGCTCGAGGGTTGTAGGTTTGATTTCAACTCGAGGGAATAAATTATTTTAATTTGATCGCTGTGGTAACAAGATGAAGCTCGACGTTGAGTTTTTTTTTATGGAAAAGGACAAGGCAAACGTACGTGCGGGTCACCTGATGGTAATTGATCACCGCCGCCCCCGAACCCCGTGCGAGCTACAGGTGCGTTGCCGGCCTTTAAGGTGGGTTGGGCGCCGGAGCCCGGCATTATCTGATGCGAAACGCAGTGGCGTAAAGCCACTACTTAACGCCTGTGTTAAATGCCGGGAGAGGTAATGATCCGGTCGATTCTGCCCATGCGTGTTGCCATTGCTAGCGACGTGACTCTACCACACGTACTTTAGTCGCCTCTTACGACACCACCAGTACCAGGATGATCCCATTTTAGACCGGGATCACACCGAGATGGCATGCTTCCATCATTTTAGAGGCAATGTCTCAAAAATTGAGACATTCGGGGGGAACGTAGTGTTAACACTAGATTCTTTTTGCCTACTCTTCTATACGCGGAACACAGCGTGAAAATAATTACATAGAAAAAAAATCTTCTAAGTTAAGTAAGGACAGGATGTATTAAATACAAAACTGAGTAAATTATATCATAAAACACTCTTAATTGCTCCCACGATCGTTTGATTGATAAATGTCGACACTGCCTTTACCAAAGCTACATAAATTGAGATTAATGACGTCACTTAAAACGTACAAATTACATATGGCTAGAAAAGTAAGCTTTAATAGTTAACATATAGGGTAGATTTGAGACCGTCAGGGCGCTGGGGCATAAGTGTACGACTGTCAACGCGACGGTTGTGGGTTCGATTCCCTCTCAGGGAATAACCCGCTTTGCTAACGAAGTAAAGCGTGGTGTTGAGTTCTGCCATTGAACAAGCAACCTACCTCAAGAACTGAGTGTCTAAACACTAGATTTCCAGGTTCCCTCTGCATATGCTATGTGCGGGATACAGCGTGAAAATTACAAAAAACTGACTATAATTTCCTCAGTTTTGCACGATAAAACGCAATGTTGGCTTTCTCAGTCAAATTTTATACGCGGTCCTCATATATGCAAAATATACACGAAAATAAATTATATAGCGTAGAACTAAATTCTATACCGTATACAATGAACTAAGCCTTGTGGCTTGATGGGGTTAAAGGATTACAGTTTGAAGTCGTATACGGTTACGTCGTTAGCTATTAGAGCATAAATAATTGTATGTTACAGGTTCAAATTTGAAGGCAAATTCGTAATAATCTTTATAAAATTATAACTTTTGCAAGTATTTTTGAATCATTGAATGTAATATTCGACTAAGTCGAATCAATTTACTATGCAAAAATAACAAGAATCTCGTAAGCAGAAGGGGCTTAGATTTAAGACACTCAGTTCCCCACTTTCCGCTCGTTTTTAAGATATTATATTTTAAAGTGGCAAATTTTATCCTGTTACATGAACGAAGAAATCAAAGTAGTTCGTTCCTCCGGGTTCAAACCCACAACCATCGCGTTTACAATCAAACACTTTGCTCCTGCGCCACGACGGCCTCAAGTCAATATTTTATTTTAGAACCTTGAGCTCTCAAATATTATTACATACGCACCTACTACCTTTTTATGTTAAATCTGTTTACCACATAAAGGATAGTAGAGAGAATCTGGGGGCCTACTGTTAGGACACTACGTTCCCTTTAAGGTACTTCCGTTCCCCATTTTCCGCCGAATTCTGGAGGCCTTTTAGAAGATTGCCTTTTGAGTTACAGGACTTAACGCCGCGCGTTGCCACGTTACGATAGGAATTGAACATTTAATATTTTAAATTTTCAGATAGGAATCGAAACCAGAATCTGTCGCGTCACAAACGCTCACCACTGCGCCACGATTAACCTCTACGTAAGTACTACTTACTTTTAAAATAACCACAAAACAAAATATTTAAGAACAAAATGTAATAGCAAAGTTAAAAGGGACATGTAAAAGTTAGTCCGTAAGTTAAGTCCATATTATAAAACTCGAGCTTTCAAGTTGAAGAGCAATTTCAAAGTTCACCGAGTACCCTACCGTATAGCCACCATTACTAAAATAAATACTGAGATAGTACTTCCGTAGAACAAACCTATTAACACACATATTCCACGTGAAAATGGAAATAAGAGTAGGTACCCAGCAAAAATGTGTTTTAAAGAGTATGTCGTGGCGCATTAGGATAGCGATTGACTGTATACCCGACGGTTGTGGATTCGATCTCCACTTACGCCCAATATTAATAACCTATCTCCAACGTCTATCTTAGATTGTTTCATATATCTATCCAATCTCTAATTCTCTAATTATGTTATACATAGTTTTTGTAAATATTTGATTTTATGGTTTTCATATTCACATATGAAATTTTTTTATAAAATTTCCTATTAATTAGCACTCGTAGATAAGCTTTAAAGGATCAAAAACTTTTAAAAAAGCTTTCAAAATTCACTAACACTGTTACTAGCAGTGTTTTGGTGTCCATTTTTCAATATGTAAAAGTTTCTAAGCGGATTACAAGATAGCCCATATATTTTAGCTTATACACAACATTATATAGTATTTTCCATTTATTTTGAATTTTTATTTTAAAATCTTTATTTCAATGCGTATATTTTTTTGATTTCACTCTGTGTAATACATATAACAGAATAGACAAAAAAAAACTTAGTGTTAAGTTAAACGGAGTGTCCGTTCCCTATTTTCCGCCCAATTTTTGGTACATTGCTTGATGAGCTGCGAAACTCAACGTCGCTCTTTGTCATGCAACTAGAGCGAGAAAGAAAATAATTCAATCACCCAAATGAAAATCGAACCCACAACCGTTACGCTCACAATCACAAACCACTGCGCCAGCCTTAATTTCCTCCACACCATCCAAAAACGAAATCAACATCATCAAAAAAGTTAAATTCATATCAACTCACTCCGTTCCAACAACGCATCCATCAAACAGTATCATCGTTTAATCATAAGTTAATGTAGCACAACTAATGTACAGAGACCACACGCTGTTACGCTGTTACGCGACATTACGCGGGTTGTCGTTAAAATTATAGTGGGTAGTAATAAAGTTTTGATGAAAATATTATAATTATGTTCGAATAATGAAAATGTAAGTTAATATTTTGGTTTAAATTCCCCAAATGGCGTGTGAATACGACGGTTTCTATTTAAATTGGAGCGCAGTGTTTAGTTCTGCCACTCAATACTATATTTCGAATTCGTCATAAAACGGGGAATGGAATTTTTCATGGGTTCTTTCCATTTACCCTGTTGTAAGCGGGATAATGTGTGAAGCGAAAAAAAACGGGGATAACATATTTAAAAAAAAACAGATAGTTGGTAAGTTTATTTAATAATAGAATCAGCTTGACGCTGTATCCCGCACATTGCAGGGTAGGCAGAGGGAACCTAGTGTTAAGACACTCCGTTCCCCACTTTCTGTCGAATTCTGGAGGCATTGCGTGTTGAGTGGCAGAACTCAACTCTGCGCTTTTTGCATGGACACCAGAGCGAAGAAATGGAAATATAAATTTGAGTAAATACTTCATCTCCTCTAGTGAGGATCGAACCCACAACCAGTCGGTTTTTCAGTCACACTTTGTGCCGCTGCGCCACGACTGGGCTTAAACTGACTTTATTTTAAATATGTCAAATTTATAAGAAATTTTGAAATTTTTAACTTGAGGCTGCCGTATCGCAGCAGCATAGCGTCTGACTGCAATGCTACGGTTATAGGTTCAATTCCCATTCCGAAGAATAAATTATTTCCATTTCCTCGCTATAGTTTCAAGATAAACCGTGGCGTTGGCGTAGCGGTGTTCTTCCACTTAGACTACATTACCTGTTGTTGTGTCCGAAATGTCCGAAATTTCCTAAAAAGCGGGTAACGAAATATTTCTCAAGAGTAGCTTCTTAGGGTTCTCTGTATGTACCCTGAAGGCGGGACAAAGCGTGATAACTAAACAAAGCTAATTGATATTTATTTAATTAAGATCTATACAAAATATACCAAATTCAAAAGAAAATTTAAAATTCAATACAATCATACATTATTCAATGTCTAAACTTTCTTACGACGCCGTTTATTTACGAGCATTGCATTGTAAAATTTACAAACAACGAGTGCTGTTTTCTTATTTTTTGTCCAATTTTACTAAAATATAAGCTAAAATAAGAAGAACAGCAAACATTTCAAGTGTCAATTGCGATGATGGAATTCACAGCGACAACCTTTATTTAAAATTTAATGAACTTTACAATTCTTTCATGAAGGATAGGGAGTAAAATTTTGTAAGATAGGCAGAGAGAACCTAGTGTTATGACAGTCCATTCCGTAGTTTCTGCGAAGAAATGGAAGTTTAAATAGATATGACAGATAATCTATACTAAAATAATAAAGTGGAAGGATTTGTTTGTTTAAACGATAAGGTCTTTGGAATTACTGGTTGGATTTTTTTAAAATTTTGTATGAAAGTTACATTACTCAGGAGTGCTAGAGGCTATATTATATTATGGCTTAGTTCTTAGATAGCCTTAAATATAGAAAGAAAAATAATTAGGAACGCCAGCGAATTGCTTTGCACTGCAAAAGCGTGTGTACTGTAAATGTGTAAATTTTGTACTACAAAAACATTCAGTTTCATTAGTTCTAAAATAAAATGCCTTATTGTGACTTATTTATAAGAGATAGATATATCTATCTTTTATGAATAAGTCACAATAAGGCATTTTGTAACAATAAGCTTTGGTGTTTATAGTATCTAATTTGGACGTATAGTTTTCGAAAAAATGTAAAATTAAAGTAATGCAACGCTCTATTTACGGTCGCGAGAATAGGCCCGAGTCCCGCGGGGATTCCCTTGCCGCCGATTTCGTCCTCTCAAGCAGCCACGTAGTGCTTGCAATCTCCCAAATTTTATGAAAAATAAATGAATGTATAAACTATATAATAAATATTATGGCAAATACAGCATAATAAAAGAATTATAGGTGGTATGCCGGTGAAGACACGAGTGGGCCGCTAGTCTCTATATATAGTGAAAGAATAGAAAAGTCAATTTTGTACATGAAAGATATAAAAAAATAAAAATTAGGTCGGTTAACACATCGATTATAGATTTCTGTCTGTCTGTTTGTTTGTTCACCAATCACAAGTAATAGCCTAGAGTCTCGAGGTACATTTTTTTTGAATTTCTTCCTGATTTTCGTTATAGTAGTATTATAGTATACCGTCAAATACAAATTACTTAAAATACCGATAACAACTGAATGGTAGTAAATTAATTTTAGTATTTTATTAGTTCAAAGCCAAATGCAACTTATAGTTTTTTTTTTTGTTTTTATCAAATTTAGTAGAAAAAAATAACATAATTATATTTTTTACAAAAAAACCAACTTCTTCAATTTCAACTCCATTTCATAATCAGAACTTAACCAAACTTTCATCAAACTACCCTTGATGTGTATGTACCCTTTCCAATAAAAAAAGATTCATTGAAATCGGTTTGGTTGATATTGAGTTATTCGTCCATTTGTCGCGCACATACTTAATGCAAATTTAAGACTTATGTGATTTTATTATATATTTAATGAATTAACTTAATAATATAAACTTAATAATATTAAAAAAATACATTTAATGAATTAACTTAATGTTTAACTCAAAATAAATAAATAATATGCAAATTTATTAATACATTTCAATTACGAAAAAAAGAAAAAAATGCTATATAATTGCGTTTCTCCTTTTCTTTTCAGTGTTTTATATTTCTATCATTTATATCATCGCTATATAAATTAAAACGATGACAAAACATATATGACGGTTTAAACAATGCTCTATCGAAAAAAGTACATTGGTTTTAATAACTTACTATTGAATAGTAAAAAAACTACATTTATAATTTTTCAGAATATCTAACACAAAAATTGTTAAATCTGATGAACTCTTGAATGATGAAGCCTTGGACTTTTCGATTCTACTGTAATTCTTGGTATTGACTCCCCCACTGTAGGGGACCATATTGATTGATTGGCGAATAAAATTATCTCAGGAGCTTTTGTGGTTAAAAAACATCAGTCTATTAACTGACGGGGACGTGGAAACGGTTCGCCTTATTTACTTTAGCTACTTTCATAGTACTATATCATACGGAATTCTACTTTGGGGTAATGCAGCCGGTAATAAATCAATTTTTGTTTCGAAGAAGTGAGCTATTCGTGCAATCTATAACTCCCAATCCCTAAAAATTCGTTAAGGCAAAAATTTAAATAAATTTATATATTGAGGTGTTTCTCAATACATTTTTGAAAATATCATATACGTTAAGAATAATATTAATGATTTTAACAAAATTGGAGATGAACATAATATTAATACTAGAAGTAGGAGTAAACTTATCGCACCCTCAACCGGATTACATCGAGTCCGTAATTCTTTTGTCTGACAACTTGTATGGTTTTACAATAGGATTCCAGAAAACGTCAGAGAATGTTCTATATCACAATTTAAAAGAGTTGTAAAAAGAAGTTGTGAAAATTAATATTACAAAAGTATTATTGTCACAAATGTTCAAATGTGTTTTTTATATAATAGATTTTTTTTAAAAGTCCCGCTAAGTTTCTTGCGCCGGTTCTTCTCAGGTCTGGGGCATTAACTTTAGTGAACTGGTGGCAAATTATTTGATGTTCAAAAAATAATTAAAAATTTTTGGATAAAATAATTTGATTTTGACTATCAAATATTGCCTAATTTTTATGGTACATATTATTAGGATATCAGAGATATAAAGCCGTAGCAAAGAAACCTCTAAAGAAAAGATGTATGTGATTCCTTTATAGAATATATTATTCTATATATTGGATATAAAAGTATCCTCCTGTAGTATAACTATTTTTATTTTTTATCTATAGTACAATGTCGATACCAATGTGGTGTTATAGGGCATTTTTGAACATTTTGAATATTTCTTTCGCCGATATGATAATTAGTTTCATGAAAACAACTAATTATCATATCAGGGACATAGATTTTTTTTGTAATTTTAATATATAATTTATTAACTATAAGAATGTTATTGCCGCCTTATTGTACCTGTTGTTTTTCACTTGTTCTGTACATAATTTGTTTAAATTTTAAGTGCAATAAAGTATATTGTATTGTAATGTTGGTAATTTTTCAAAAGGTATAAGGATTATAAAATTTCCTAAAATATGCTTTCTTCGCACGTGTTATAATAACTATTGGTATCTATTAACCAAAAAATTGTGTGTGACTGTAACGCGATGTTGTGGGTCCGAGTTCGATCGCCACTCGGAAGAATGAATGATTATTTAATGCTTTTTAATTTCTCCCCTCCGGTACCAAGGCCGCCACTAAACACACCATACCATGAAATATTCGAAATTGGGGAATATGTATACTTTATTTTTAATGGTGAACGAAATCATAATAACTAATTCCTCCAAATAGGATCAAACCCACAACTGTCGCGTTCACAGTTAGCCACTATCTCACATCGTCACAATGGCATCATTAATATTATTACTATCGTCTACGCAAGATCCTTGAAGTCTTAAAAAGGAAAATATAATAAAATTTATGTTGATTAATTTTAAGTATCTATATATTTTTTATAATTTAAACTTCTGTTTCGTTATTCATTATTGAGGCCACTCGTGGCATAGGTGCACAAAATTTTAACGTAAATGCGATAAGTTGTGGGTTCGATTCCCACTCCAAGTAATGAAATATTTAGTATTTTCATTTTTGTTGTCAAGGCAAAGTGCGGCGTTAAGTTCCACTACTCAATACGCAAAGCCTCCCAGAAAATAGGGAACGGAGTGTTAGCATTAGGTTCCCTCTGCCTACCCTGCCGTGTGCGGGATACAGCGTGACGCTAAATAAATATTTCACGCGTATACGCCGTAATTAAATACGATACAAGCAAAGAAAACAAAATTAAATATCAGGTAGAAGGTGAGACGGCCATACCTCGCCGGCACTAAATATAAAAGCTAAAGCTGTCCACATGCCAAGCATTACAACACTAGGAAATGCTACGGTATTAGATTAAACTATTTTTAAAAGATATACCTACATAATGAATAATTTTATTGTAAATGTCATTTAAATAATAATTCAGCGTCGTGTTTTGTCTTGTTACCAGTACGAGGAAATGAAAATACTTAATTCACTTCCCCGAGTTCCCCGAATCGAACCCCCAACCGTCGCTTTCCGAGCTCTATACCTTACGGTTGTAGGAAACACGCTTCAAAGAATCCGGTGGAGGCAGATCATCCGCTCCATATGCCATCCTGATGGCCACGATCCAACTACTGAAAGAGAAACTCAGGTCAGTGGTTGCGCAGGAGCACAAGTGTGTAATTGTTGTGGGTTCGATTCCCACTCAAGGTGTATGAATGAGAAGAAGTTCCTTTATACCACAACCACCAGACTTACATCTTTTCTGAGTTGGTGCCAAAATATTGTTACGAAAAATATGTTCGGTGATATTTTTACTCAGAATAAATATAAGAAGCTTATATATGGTAGGTAAGTAAGGTATTGTTAGGTTGTTATTGATTTACTAAAACCCAGTAATTCTCGAAATTTCCAAATTTAGCAGTGCCGCCGTTTTCAACAAAATTAAAAATATGACGTCTTTGTGTATCTCTACATGATGTATTGCAACGATTCCGAGCTTTTACATATTTATCCCGATTGTGATCACTGTCATTGAATTTATATTTATGCTTGCCCATGTCTTTTTAAGTATCAAATTTCAAATTTCAGACGTTATCCAAGGAGCTGGCAAGTGTTACATCTTTATTATCTTTATTTTTTCTTTAATATTTTCATTTTATCGCACTGGTGTTGACTATTTTTAGCTTGCTATATGGGATTATATGCATATGCACTCCTATATGGCATAAGGCATGAAGCTAAATAGACATGACTAGTACATTCAATGACATATATAAGTGTACTTGTAGAAAATGAATGTAATGATTCATTCTAAACATGACGCTACAAGCGTCATCTGATTAGAGTTGGCAAAAGACACTGTCTCACTTACGTTTATACACAATATAAACACTTCGTTTTTATTTTCTTGTTGCTTTTCCCTTTTTCCCTACTTTTCACCAAATTCTGGACCCATTGCCTGTTGAGTGGTGGAAATCAACACTGCGCTTTGCCTCGTTACCAAAGCAAGAAAACTATAATATTAAATATTTAAACTGACTGACTTAACAATGTCAACATAGAAAAAGGGAAATTTGATATTCACATACGTTAGGGAGTGTAGAATAGAGAGTTAGAGAGAATTTTACGATATTGAATTGGGAAATAACCAAGGATTTTAATTTTAATGTCATAAAATATTATTCGAGACATGAAAAATCAAATTTCATATATTCATTTCTTCGGAAAAATGTCTATCTTCTTCTAAAATATTTCTGGCAAAACACGCCGTTGAGTTCCGCCACTCAACATGCAATGCACCAGAATTCGGCAAAAATGGACAAAACCGATCGATCAATCGCCATAAATATATTGGGGGGAGGTCATGTCCAGCAACGGACATTGTGCATCTGAAACAATATGTTCGCAACGACATAATTATTTGTTATTTATATAATTTTGTTGTGTATTAGTAAATATTTTTATCACGCGGCACTTGAACCTGCGATCTCTACAAACAGACGTTTTAGCCAAAAGTCTGATACAAACATTTTATTTGATCGTTCCCTCTTCCCACGTCTTAGTCTCTGCCAAGTACGTGCCAAAACACATTATGGTTGTAATATAAAATTTAAATAAGTATATTTTAAATAGAAATTGATTGGTAATTTACAGTGAACGAGTAATAAAGTTGTTTTAAAATTTCTTTTGCTTTCTTTTTTTTTTAAAGAAAAAAAAAATGTCCTACAAAATTCAATATCTTTTAGCTGTATCTGACATGGCGTAGTGGGACAATTGGCAGTCTATCTGCAAACATTATGGTTGTGAGTTTAACTCATACTTGGGGGAAGAAATAATATATTCTATGTTATTTAAATCATTTTTATATTTTTATTCTGGTAGATAGATCACGACATTGAGTATTCTACCACTCTAGAAGTTTTTCTGCAAGTTTAAAAATATGTTGGAAAGTAGGCAAGTACAGAGTGTTCTAACACTAAGTTCACACTACACGGGATAGTGCGTGAAGGTGTATAGTTTTTTTTGCTATATAAAATTTGTTTATTATACCCGCCATTGTGGTCTACAATTATTAATATTATATAAACGTAGAAGTTGACCTAATAAGCACAGATGTCTATTTTTCATACTTTCTACATATATTTAGTTGCTTCACGCTTCATCCAGCATGTAATACTGTCTACTGAACCTAGTCAGAGGTGCCACCTGAATTCGAGATATTATTTGCTTAGTGGCGGAACTTAACGCCATTAAATTATGTATTCCAGATATTTAATACATGACATAAAAATATACATTATAATAATAAAATAGTAACAGTGGAGTGCTTTATTATAATTCTCACCTACGCTTACATATTCTGAATGTTCAATCTTTTTTTAGATAGAGCAAAAGTGTGGATCGTTTTAGACGGAAGAACCCAGTGTAGTTTTGATAGGCGCGCGCACTACAGTAAGTGTTATACATATAAAAAAAAAAGAATTTCAAACTAAAAATACTTAATATTAGAGATATTTTCAGTTAAAAAAATATTTTAAATGTAATAAATGAAGTAATTATTGTGTTTAAATGTAAAATTTACATTTATTTGTGTTTTTGGGTCGTAATGTAGGTGAAGGTCTTTGTAATTACCATTTTAGCGCGGAATTTGGAGTTCTATTTTTATGTTTGTCAGTTGGTTAACGTGATTGTGATGTGTGATGTGCTTTTTATTTTTTTACAGAATTGTGTTAAAAGTATTGAATAGGAATATTAATATTGGATAGCGGTTTGATTCAACTTTTCTATTAATATATGGGGTGTTATATTGCTTAGCTGTATTGTATTTAAAAAAATGTAATAATTAGATATTACTAAATAAAACTGTGGTGGCCGTGTAATGTAATATCTTTTTCTTTATACTGAAAAAGTGATCTAAATAAATAATACAAATTATCAAAAAATATTCAATGAAGAAATTATTTAAAGAAAATGAATATTTTTTGATAATTTTGTATTTAATTTACAATATTAGTTACCATTAATATATTACCGTAGCGTTTGGCGCTCCGTTCTCTTTGACTACCCCGCTAGGGATAAAACGTGAAGCTAGTTTAGTAACTCTTTAGACTTCAATTTATTTCATTCCAAGCTAATTTGATATTATAAGGCTGCATTGCTTTAACATCTTATTTATTTTATTCTTACAATTGGCAACCATATTTTTTATCGATCTTTATAATAATAACATAAGCTACTGCAATATTTTTACCATTTTTATAATAATGTACATTCTGTACGTTTTTTTTATACCAAGTTATGCAAGTGCTGTACAATGTACTCGGAGCTATAAATTATATGATCCTAAGCCCAAATGGCTTACTGAAACGTGAATATTGGAACTCTTCAAAGGTTACCTTTACCTCAGAAGAGTTCCAATATTCAGGCCGTAGCTCCATCATCACATATCCATAATATTGCAATATCACTTAAGCTGAGTATAACTGTCAAGTTTCATGTGTATATAATTGTTTCAAGTGGTTCAAATTCAAATTCTTAGATTTTATTACATAGTTTGTTACAGCTTATAATAAAAGCGTATTACAAATCGTTTATTCCCTCGTGAGACGATCATGCGTAGATTTGGTTACAACTCGAGTAGCAAAACGCAAAGCAAAACGCATTTTGTCACGAAATCTATCAGTACGTACTCGCATTCGTGGCCTCGGTCGACATTCGGTGAAAGAACTATATCCAATTAACTATTTAAATTTTCCTGTTCTGGTAGATTAATATACCAGCAGATACCAGCGTTGAGCTTCGAAATTCAAAAAGTCTTCAAAACTCGTCGAAAAAACAGAGTTATAATATTTTTCCTGCTTAAAGAAAATCTCTAACGTTATAAAACAAAATTAATATTTGCAAATCTATCTATGTCACATACAAAAGAAAACTATTTTATTTATGCACCACGAATTTACCCTAAAACTTGAAAGCTCGATGGACCTATAAAAGGAAACAATAAGTAATATAAGTCAAATATATTCAATATCTATTACGATTGATATCGGGAACCTTGCAAAAGGTAATGTGCCAAGGGACAAGAGGGAAATAGATTAATAACCGTCGAATATCAATAATAACGCCGCTATAGCTCAGTTCTTTCAGTTAATTGTACACACGAAGGTTGTAGGATCAAATTTTAAGTTAATTTTTATTTATAATTATTTTAGCTTATTTCGCATATCAAATCCAGCTCACTATAATATATTTTTTTAAATAAAAAACATCTCTAAAATTTAATGGAAAATAATAAACTATGTCTTGACCATTGGCTCCGTCTGCCTGCCCCGCTATATGCGAGATACAGCGTGTAAGTTTAAATAAGAAAATAGAAAATAATAATTTAAAGAAGAAATAAGTTATAAATATATATTATATATAATTAAATATTGGAAATCAATTAATCTGTTCATATAAGGGTACACACATGTAATACATACAAATTATATGCAATCGGGATCGTATTCATTTTGATAATCTGTATAGAATACGCGCATCACGTTGAAATTAGATTAATAAATTATTCATAATATTGAAAATTGAACTATTGTTGAATTTCATAATTTAATTGTCAGTAGTAGGTTTTACAATTCACATAGCTTTTTATTAGTGTTCGTTGGTTCGATTTTGATCATCTTTGTAATGTAAATTTTAATTCTATGCTATACTAATAATGAGAGACAGTCGTGACTTAGCGTAGTAACTAACTTATATGAGGAAATGAAAAAAAAATCTCCCAAAAAATATATACTCGTAATGTGTATGTGGATTTTTAGATATTCCGGTCATAGCAGAATAGGCAAAAGGGCAAAACCTAGTGTTCAGACACTCCGTAGTCCGATATCTCATCATATTCAAGACTTATATATTGAGTGGCAGAACTCAATGCTGCACTTTGTTTTACCATAACGGAGAAATTAAAATATTTTGCAACTTATTTCGTATAATTAAATAAAATTTGATTAATACATTCTCAATGGCGTTTTAAACCTAATATATTTATACTAGCGGCCCGCTCGCGGCTTCGCCCGCTTATACCACAGAATTATTTACTTAACACACTGATTATGTTCGTGTTTTGCCATACCTATTATGTATGTTTGCAGCGCAATGAAGATTTTTTATGAGAAAGTTATTAAAACTTTAGGTCACATTTTTATACCTCCCATAAGAATCTTCAATTGAATGTTTGAAATAAAAACATAACTTATCGATACTTACAATCATTTTAAACCTAATATATTTATATTACATAGTAGTACTGAGGGTTTCTTATTGTAAATCAACGTTTCTGGGTTCAGGAACCGAAGTCAAAATAGCCGCTAAGTAATACATAGATTATTATTATTTTCTTGCTCTGGTAACACGAGAAAGTGTTGCGTTAAGTTCCACCAGTCAACACGTTAGTCTAAAAAAGAATTCAGGAAAGTGGGAAGCAGAGAGTCTAAACACTAATTTTCTCCTGAAAACCAAAAAAAAATATATTAAATCAACCAAAGTACACATGACATGAATACCTATTAATCGAATACACAGTAAACAGCAGTACAAAATTCAATAACCGTACAACGTCCAGCCTTAATAGCCTTTATATAATTACAGTACGTGACCATGGCCTTGGTATTATCACGAGTATCTATTAGGCTTAGGGAACCTAACCTATAATTATTGTCCCATTGGGGGAACCCTTTTAACGAACGTGCGATAGCGAATTACGAGAAATGGCGATTCGTTTGATATATAATAAAAGGATGGTTGAAGGTCTCTTTAATTATCACGTAGGCTGTTTATTAGGCGAGTAATAATGTTAGAAATGTTTGTATTGTTTTAAGTTGTATATTGTTCCTATTGTACGGTACTGACAACGTCTGACTGTAAACGCGACTGTTTTAGGTTCGATTACCATTTGAGGGAATTAATTGTTTATATTTTCTCGCTCTGGTAATAAGAAGAAGCTCAACGTGAGTAGTCACTTAATATGTAATATTTGGAAAATTTAGCAGTAAGTGGGGAATGGAGTGTATTAGATTTTCTTCCTCTGTCTACCTAGAATACAACTTCAAGTTAGAAAAAGTAATCACATATATTTTTTTACACTATTATAATACAGTAAAATTATCCAAGAATTATACAAATATAATACAAAAAGCAAGTATAATACGTATGTACGAAACCACCACATATAAAATAATATGCTTAACGAATAGTCTATAGATACGTATCGGTTATTGTGTTCGGAAGTCCAAATGATTCTTTTCCTTAGTTTTGTATGTCTTACTTTTTTTGCGTGGACTTAAAGAAGTGAAATGGAAAATTCCGTTTGTCCCTGTTTTCGTAGAAAATTTGAGTAATTCTATGATGTATAGGTTTGACATTTCAAATTTATACTTTTGCGCATTTGAAATTTATCCAACTTACGTGTAATGCTGTAATAATATATTATAAGATATTTTATAATATATTATTACATCATTAATAATTTGGGGTACAAAACCTATAGTTCAATTTAATTAAAAATAATCTAAATATTATTTTTATTAATAGCAATAATTAACTGAAAGTTAAAGAATAAATTAATTATATTTAAATCAATTTCATTTCAACGCTCTGGTAAACCGAGCGTAGCGTACTAAACTTAATACGCAATATCTTGAAAATCTTACATAAAGTGAAAAACGGAGTGTCTTAACACTAGGTTTCCTGTCTACTCTTATATGTGAAAACATGCGTAAAACTTTCATCTACAAAATTAAAGCAATATTTATCTTTTCAGGTGCGCCGCCATATATTACAGAATGTTCATATGAAACACATCAAGATGTTGCCCAGTTTCAGTTAGTAGGTAAGATATTTTCTGTTTTTGCTCGTTACGTGGCTTTAGGTAGCGGTCGTCGGTCATTATTCATCGTGTAGCTCCATTAATTACATTTTTTTAATAAAAAAGTCAATTAAGATTGAAAATGTTCTACTGATTATGTTAGGTCGCATATTATGAGGTCTTTTGATAATAGAATATGTTTTATTTTCTGTATCCATCATGATATGTATGCATGTGTATGTACATAATAATAAAAATGTATATCTATACATTTTTATTATAGGTTTCAGGTTTTTACACATGGGTTTTTAGTAATAAAAAAATGCCTATAAGAAATCAAGCATTGTGAATACTTTTCCTATAATATTGGCAATGTGTTTGTCAAATAAAAGACCAGCATCCAAAAATATGCCAGGATTCTTAACAACGGAGAATCTACATATTTGCCTGTTACGAATCAAATAATCGAATAAGATGGCAGATGTCTATGTTCAAAAACTAAGTAACATTTGTCAAGATTTAGGCATAATTCATTAGATGCACAATATTTATCATCACTATATAATTCATCATCACCTGTAATTTTGTATAATCCTCATGTTCTCTTATCATTTTGAAGTTTTTTGCATCATCAGCATAAAGAAGTGTAATAGAATGTTAAAAAAAATATATAATGTCATTAAGAAAAATGTTAAAAAGATGAAGTCCACGATGGAAACTTTGTGGTACACCAGAAGTAATGGGTACAAAATTAAAGGTGAATCTTCTGTCATCTCAACTACACAAATGGAATTGGATAAAACGATGAATCTCGTTACATACATAGCCTGTTATTTTTTGTTAAAGATGGAATGGTGTTGAATATTAATATTAGGACTTCCTTGCTGAATAGCAATGAGAGTACCACCTCCTCTCCTCTTTACTCCTAAACGTGTATCATCGCGTTTATTACTGTGTACAATATAACGTGGATCAAAGAGTTTCTCGTCAAAAATTCCGTCCAACAACCATGATTCAATTTTCAGTAAACAGATTACGATATATCATATCGTCTATTATAAAATTGTTAAGTTTTAGTGTGAAGTCTCCTGACATTTTGATAGAATATAAGAAGAGAATTTTGAAAGAATATATTCTATCAAAATAGACACAAAAAAACAATAATTATAAGAAACATAATATTAGTTTAATTGATTGAATATAAATGCAATAAAGAAATCAAAATGTTATGGAAGAATAAAGACGAAAATAATTACAATAGCCTAAATAAAGATACCTTAACACATTTACGACGCAACAATTATAAGTGTGATAAAAATAATAAAGGAACACAAATACAATAATCGTGTTTCTATATCGCTAAAGATCTTAAGAGATTTTTTTAAGCAATTATTAGAAGAGATATAGATAACCGGAGGACTATGTGTTCTACGGACCAGAACTGTAACCAGCAGTACATATACCCTTTCTCCTTACTTCTACGCCTAGCGTTTTTCAGTAAATCCTTGTTATAGGTGATCATCGACACATATAGGATTGTTTATGCCTGTGAAGCCTATGTCAGACGCAAGTGGTCCAGCTTCAACTCTTCAGTGCGCAGTGAAGAGAGAAAGTCGTCCTTTTAATAACGCGCATGCATTTTCAAAATATTTATACGGGGTTTGCTGTCAGTGGCATCATTCTCTCTTATTTTACAAAATAATACGTAAATCGCCCCATGCTATGATAAAGCAGCTTCTAATTATTTCATATGACATAACTCAAACATCTATTATATACTGTAGATATACAGCTGTTGTACGTCACTCCTGGCACCTGCGCCGTCCTATTCATAATGTACGAGGCTTAATTTAGATGCGATGAAATAATTTATATATTACTAGCTATCGCCCACTACTTGGCCTGTGTGGATTTTATGACCCATAACAAAAAAAATCCATTTATGTCATTTTGATAGAAATATGTAAGATTCCATAGGAATATCAGGAAACCTATGCAGCTCTCTTATATTGCGCCAACCTCCATGTAAACATTTTGGCTTTCTACATTGTTGTTTTGCCTGTACGATGTTTCTTAGACTACTTACTTTTCACCTGTAGCTAGGCTGCTATGGGCAAGCAAAAAAAAAACAATAATTGTGTATGAAACATGATACATTCTAAATAACCGTAGTAATTTTATCTGTAAGTTCAATCTACCTAATAGACAGATGCCCGACATAAACATCCCATAGCTTTCCTCTATAAATGGATACAAATATATATTTTTTTAATTGGAACCAATATTATCTTTGATTAGTGCGATCAACTAAACAAACTTCAAAAAGTCTAGAAAAAAAGAAGTATAGATTTACTCTGTTTACTAGTAATTATGTCATGTTTAAAGTATTCGTATCTATTAATGTTGGTATGCGAAATATTCTAAGTGATGATTGAGATGGTACTTGTATCGATATCCGCGTGTGTCAAATATTTGTCAGATGGAGCAAGTTACATATAAATAAAGTGTTTATTTTTTATCTATTTTTAAATATAAACTTTCGAGGCCGCCGTGTCGCAGGTAGTATGCGACTGTAGACCCGACGGTAGTGGGTTCGATTTCTATAATATAACAATGCCAAATAAAGAAGAGCGGCGTTGAGTTTCGCTACTCAATAAGTAATGGCTACAAAATTAATTGGAAAGTGGGGTCCAAAGTGTCTTAAGACTAGGGTCCCTCTGCCTACTCCTTACTATAGAAGCAAAAGCGTGAAGCTACCGATATAATAGGTAGATAACAAAAACCCCATCCAAATTGTTAATTAAGAAGAAAATTTTTGAAACAAAATATTAACTTCTCTGTCTAGAAATTAAATATATATTTAGAGGGGGAACTTCGTTTAATATGTAAAAAAACCTCTCGCTTCCACCAACTCGAAGTAACTTTTGTTCTCAGCGATACTTAACGAACGAGACTGTTTTGTTAGATACTTGTTTGTTTCTTATTCAATATCAGTATTACTTTTGATTTTAGCAACAAATAATTTTATCAGCAACCGTTAGCTTTATAACAAACTTTGGTAAGGAGCTTAAATATTTATAAAGGGCGTATATTTAATTATTTTATAGTACAATTTGGATGTTATGATAGCTGAGGCCGTCGTGGTGCTGGGCCACAAGCGTATGATTGTAAACGCGCGGTCGTGGGTTCGGTTCTCACTCGCGGTAATGAAATGTTTAATATTTTCACTTTTTTGCTCTTTCGGCGTTGAGTTCCGCGACTCACCACGCAATACCTCAAGAATTCGGCGGAAAGTGCAGACAGGAAGTGCCATAATGGGAAACGGAGCGTACATTAGTTACCCAGGTTCCCTTTACCTACTTTACTACGTGCAGGGTACAGCGTGAACCTAAAAAACCGAACATGAAATAGAGCTTTAAATTATTTTCATTTTACATTTCCTCTATAAGTATACGTCTAATTTACATGTTTTAAAAGCCAAAGCTTATCTTCATAAGATTTCCTTGATGATTTCACTCGTAAGTTTTAATATCTTTGTCAAATAAAATGCCTTATTGTGCCTTATTTATAAAAGATAGATAGATATACAGCGTTGCCGACTTTATTTTAGAACTAGAATTTGAATGTTTTTGTACTAGAATATACTTACATATATTTAACTCGAACCTGTGCTTCCTGGAAGCCGACCAGGCGCTCTGACCACTGAGCCATACGTTCTCACGTGAGAAATAAGCATATATTTAACTATTTCTGCAGCGCAGGCGGTTAAAGTAATACGCGTTGTTAGTTATGGTTACTATGTTATTTAAGGGTAACTGAAAATTAAACCGAAATGTTTTATGTATAACCTATAGCACTCCTGAAGATTGTAGTTTTCATACAAAACAAGTAAATCCGACCAGTAGTTCGAAAGATCTTAGCGCTTAAACAAACAAACAAGCAAACTCTTCCACTTTATTATATTAGTATAGTTATATAGAGTATACATATAATAGAATATACTATTTTATTATTCACTAATTTATGATATATTTAGTAATAAAACTTAAGCAATCTTATTAAAATTTTCAAGTTTCAACGTTAAAATAATAATACGAATCTATGAACAGAAAAATTTCCACCAAAGTGGAAAGCAATAGTAATATTTTATAAGGAACGGATGCAGCGTACTGTAAAGTACCGCCTTCCTATCGGGTAATTGAGACTTGTTTTGAGCTTTAAAGGTATAAAGGCTCAATATTTTCAACTATTTCAAATGAAAAATTATTAACCTTTTACTTTGTAGTTTTTTTAAAGGGCTTATATTTTATCAGCTTCACGCTGTATCCCGCACACAGCCGCTCAACGCCGTGCTTTGTCTCAACACCAGAGCGAAGAAATGGAAATATAAAGTTAAACAAATATTTCATCTCCTCGTGTGGTAATCGCACCCACAACCAGTCGATAGTGAAAAACAGAATATCAATTGTTGAATGTAATATTTTTATAAAGTGTGAAGCAGAAAAAAGACCAGAGAAATAGAAAGATCCTCCTCCCTCTTGTATTGACCATAATATCTTTCATTTATATTATATACATATAGTACGTAATAAAATAAGTTTTCTCACACTAAATATGCATTATCCTAGCTCACTGAGCCGTAAAGGGTTGAGCGTAGTTAGTTTAATAACTAATGTAATTTACTCATACTCAAACTAGAACAGTCCAGTACAGTACGTTACGTTGCAACCGACCGTGCCCGGAATGGCCAAGTTCGTTACCCATCGCAATACGTGGACGATTGTCCAAAATAAGCACGTATGTACTAGAAGATAAAGATAATGAAGATCTTTGACTCGTCTCAAGTTGAAAATTCAACTGAATTGCAACATTTTCGTGTATATACTAATATAATGATAAATTTCTACGGTTGATCACTCTAATATCGGGAACTATTTGTTTTTGTAATTTTAGCTTCATATTCCGGACACACAGCAGGACAGGCAAGTTAGGTATTAAGACGCTCCGTTTCCCATTTTCTGTCGAATTCTGGAGACATTGCGTGTTAAGCGGAACTCAAGTATAATCTTCATTTTACTTACCAATTAAAAAACATTGAACTACTCTCCCATAAAGGGTTCATGGCACTTTGACAGATTTAACATCTGTAATAATTTTTGTAATAAAGTGGCCGTTAGTTAAAATATTTTTAATAAAACTAATAGTAGATTACAAAATAAATGATGTAATTTTTTTTTGAATGAAACATTCACATTTCATCATACAAAAACAAACTCAAAAGATGCATTTACTGTTTTTAAAAATGTACAATATTTAAAAAAAAACAATTTGTCTATATCTCCAATCAGCACTATGTATTTTTTAAATTTTTAAAGTGTTATTCCACACTCAGGAAAGAAAGATACTTATTTAGAAAACGTATAAAAATTTGAACGTTCGGGACTCGAACCCTCGAACCTGATCGGTTTCTGGGCAGCGCAGGTTCAAGTCCTGCTACGTTAAAATTTTTATACGTTTTCTAAATAATTACACCACTATATCTTATCTTCAAACTAAATTTCACGTGCGTTCATCTACAGCAGGGGTTCCCAACCTTTTCTTGATCAAGGACCACTTTTATATCAGTCTTGGTATCAGGGACCACTATGCATGTAGGTATGTTAAAAATTAACTGTGACTATTAAACAGAAACTTCGCCTCACCATCTCCAGTCATAAAATTAAAATCGTTCGCGGACCATATTAAGGGTTCTGCGGACCACTGGTTGGGAACCACTGATCTACAGGCTGTTCCATTTCTTATTTTCAATTTAGAACTCGGTGGACACATTTCAGCTACGGAACCCTAAATATTCGTTATTTCATTTTTTTTTCACATTTTCTATAAAAGATTATAATTTATGACACACACTATATCAAAATTACAATTAGTCAATGTGATAATTCAATACATGCTCAGTGAGCTAACGTTCGTTGTTCATTAGTCGACAGTGTGCGGCTGTAATTTGATTTTAACGCTTCAATATCAAACACTATGCCTCCGGATAACTTTTCTTAGTTTCTGAGTAAATTACATTATTTAGTTAGCGGAATTGTTATTTGACGTTGTTTATTTATAGCGAGTAGGTAGGCCTAAATCAGCACAAACTTGGATTTCGAGTTAGAAGCCTTGTAAGCTGAACTGAAAGTTTTATTGTTTTAATGTCTAAAGTGGAAAGTGAGTATGAAATGAAGAAAGAAAAAAAATGTCCTGGAATATTTTTTTTATATAGTAGGTACTGTTGTGGGTTTAATTCTTATTCGGGGAATGAATTATTTTACCTTATTAATATACTATTTTGTCTGTCTGTAAGTAAACAAGGGAAAGTAAATAAAAATCAGCTTCACGCTGTATCCCGCGCACAGCAGGGTAGGCAGAGGGAACCTAGTGTTAAGACACTCCTTTCCCCACTTTCTGCCGAATTCTGGAGGCATTGCGTGTTGAGTGGCAGGAATCAACGCCGCGCTTTGCCTTGACACCAGAGCGAAGAAATGGAAATATAAATTTAAGTAAATATTTCATCTCCTCGAGTGAGGATCGAACACACAACCAGTCGGTTTTACAGTCACACTTCGTGCCTAGCCTCTTATTTATATTTTATTTTATAATATTGTTTCTGTAAGAAAACAAGGGAAAGTAAATAAGCATTTTAAATGGGTCACAAATGTATAGGTTTATCTACTTGTATCCTAGTCCTAGGCACTGCTCCACTTCATCACATAATTCGTCTAAAACATTGCTACCACACTCTAGATGGACATCCACAATATAATTAACACAATCGATCTGACCCAAAAGCCTCGTTAACTTGTCACATACATCTTATAAATCTTCGGTAGACACAAAAAGTCCACGAACAGGAATCCTCGTTCGAGGAATTTCATAAGGATAATAAAATAATCCTTTCCGTACTAAGGCTTTATCGTATTTGGGAAGCGATACCCGAAATAATATCAAAGGCAGCCCGCCAATATTGTTTGCAAGCATTTATTAAGCTGGTTCCATTTGACTCGGCGTATTGTGACGTGTGGTGTAATAGTGGTATATATTTCATGTTAGTTATAGGATAGTTGTGGGAGTCGTGGTGCTGGGGCACAAAGGTGCGACTGTAAATATGATAGTTGTGAGTTCAATTTCCACTCAGGGGAATATCATGCTTCAAAAATTCAGCGGAAAGTGGGGAACGGAATTAGCTTTATGGAATGGAGTGTCTTAAAACTAGGTTCCCATATTGCCTCTGTATACTATGCTATATGAAAGTGATACAGCGTGAAGTGTGACGAAAAAATATATTTGTAGACATTCATAGATAGTTATAGGTTATATTTACTTCCTTTTAGTCTTTTGTGTTCTATCTGTTATAAATAAGTAGTGAATGTTAAGGTGAAAGTAGATTGTCTAACATAGAGGTGATATTATTTTATGTCTTGTGTATGTCACCGCAATATTATAGAAATCGTTAGTTCATTTTTTTTTCGTGATATTATATTCTATTGTGATAGCTATTTATTACTTATTTGTTTATTATATGTTCGTTAGGGCACTTTATTTTATATTTTTAGATTATTTATCAACTACCTACATAAAAGAATGATTGGCATGACAAGTCATGTTGCCGCCGGTAAGATTTAAAAACTCACTTTTGTATCGAGCGTTGAACATTTAACATTAATAAATAATAACGTGTTAAATAATTTGTGACTATTATTTCATTTTAAAACTGTTTAATAGCATTGCAACAAATTGTTCTTTTGCATTTATTCGGCGAGCTAACAATTGATACATTGTAAACTCTAACTCTAATAAAAAGGTTTCATTAAAATTAAACTTTATTGAAATTATTGATATTTAACCGGATTAATCACGTATATTTAGTATTATGAGGTGTTCTGTACTTAGCTACTTCTGCCTGTTATACGGGCAAAATGCATGGAACTGCTATTGAAATTTTCTCATTCCATTTTTTTTTATTGCGTGTTGAGTGGAGGAACTCAACGCCGCGCTTTGCCTCTACATCAGAGCTAAGAAATGAAAATATAACTGTAAATAAATATTTTATTTCCTCGAGTGGGGATCGAACCCACAACCAGTCGATTTTACAGTTTTTTTCAATTAAATTAATGTATGTATAATTTGAATGTATTACATTATTATAATTTACATATCTGTGTACACTAGAATTTTTACTACTAATTGATGTAATTTGATTGGTACATAATTTTTTATTTCTAAATATTCTCTCGTTACTACTCAAAGTAAGTTGAGACTTAGTATTTTTATAAAAACAGAAAAGTTTTTTCAATATTATACACCAATAACGGCCTTCATGAAGCTTATAATCAAAACTTTTTTAAAAGTTTCCAAATTGGGTCAGCAGGTGAAGCTTAAAGATCCTAATCGTGTAATAAAGTAAGAGATACTTTGTCGGCATTTGTCGTTGGTATTGTGGCGCAGTGTGAAAATATATCTATATATCCGTGTCGGTTGTGGGTTTGATTCTCAGCTTTCTCTTCTCAGGTTCTCGATGGAACCTAGTGTTAAGACACTCCGTTTTATATGTAAACTTCTTAATGTGAGATCATTGTGAACATCCATCATGGCACAGTGGAATATCATCTGCCTATCACAGATTTGTCTTTACTCTGCTCTGTTGTCACACATAAGCGGGAGGCGAATAACGGAGAATGGAGTGTTCAAACACTAAATTCAACTACCCTGCTATATATAGCTAAAACCATCAAGGCAAAAAAAGTTTTTTAACAAAAAAGAAAATATTCCACGAATAATGAAGATTCATTTAATGGTAATAACACAGCATGTAGAGCTCTCGAGGTTTACGATCTGGATTATGAAGGATAGAAAGAGGAATGATACGTTTTTGTCGTTTTGTATGTGGGAAAGTGTCATAGCTAATATTTTGCGGGGCTTTCTACAAAAATCATAAGGGGTCAGCCCAAGAAAAAAATCATAATTTACTTATTTGTAAGATTCTTTCTTGGGTTAAGTTTATTAGAGTATATGCGACACTTACTATCTATGACACAGATAAAATAATAAAAATATAAGGTTGATATTTATTTTTATCTTTGCTTTGAGTTATATTTTTTGAATAAAATATGAAGATCCAAGTACTTAATTTAGAAAATATTTGTATTTAGGGTTCCGGTACCTAAGGGTAAAACAAGACTCCGCTGTCTTTATGTCTATATGCCACCGGCTATATCTCATGAATCGTGACAGTAAGACTGTTGAAATTTTCACAGATGTATTTCTGTAGCCGCTATAAGAACTAATAATAACATAAAATCAAATATCTAATTGGTTTTTTGCCGTCTTTATAGATAATGGTACGGAACCCTTCGTGCCCGAGTCCAACTCGCACTTTGCAGGCTCCCCACAAGGGAAAGCCTGCAAAGTGCGAGTACGAGTACCGACGAGTGCGAGTACCGGCAACAATGCCATAGCGAAAAAATGAAAACAATTTTCATGAGTGTGAATCGAAGTCACACTGTACCACGGCTGAAAACTTTGAAACTCGACTTATAAATTACAAACATAAAAAGAATCGATACTATAAATCAGTGATTATATAAATTATCACTAAAAATAATATTTGTTTAAATAAAATATTGTTTTACTATCAAATGTTAAGTATTTTGAAGTATTTCAAAGAAAAATAAATATATATTTTTGGTAAGCCTCTCTCGAGCGATGAAAGGAATGAAATATAAAATCTTGCTCGTCCGCTCCTAAAGCTATTATGTCGGAGGCTAATGAAATCATTTGTTTTGATATCTCTTGACAACATTTTGGTATCTAATTTGATATAACTCAATCATGTTCATGCTCGAGTAGTTGCTAGTGACTGGCAGTGAAAGTAAGCGGTAGTTAGTGGGTTCGATAATTTAGAATAAAAAAGCATCTTCACGTTTTTATGCTTAGCGTTATTACGCTACGCCCATTGGCTAAGAGAATTTGGTGTCAAGTCACTCCATTGCGGAACATCGCGAACGTTAACGTCGCGTTTTGCCTTACCAGAGCAGGAAAATGAAAAAAAATCCTTCGAGTGGGAATCGGACCTTCAGCCATCATGGTTCCAGTAAAAGGCTGGCCCACTACGCCACTATAGCGTCGACTATTTAGAATAAATTTAATAATTTGCTAAACACCGATTTGTATATTCACGTTTTTTTTATATTTATGCATCTGCTGTTTCTTTATCAAAAATTAGGTCTATTTCCTCGAGACATTTACTTTATAATACTGAACAATAAAATATATATTTTTGGGTTGATTCGTGCCACTTCTAATGGTTTATTTGCTGTTTGAACTGTCAGTTTCCTTATATTTTTTCTGATTATTAGGGTCGAGATAGTTCAGAAATGATAGAGTGTTGTGACATCGTGAACTTAATTATATTCAAGATTATTTTATTTGCGACTAATTTAAAAAATATATCCAGTTCAGTTTATCGTGGAGTAATGGGGCACTCTGAGAGTAAGCGCTTTGAATCTATCCCACGTTCGACCTCCGCTGTTAGACAAAGCGCAGCGTTGGGTTCCGCCAATCAACATGCAGTCATAACTTAATACCGTTTTTGTCCTATCGCTATCCTTATGGGCGGAATAAAGCGTGAAATTACTTTTTTTTATTTCAACAAAACAAACACGCAAACATCTAACAAACATCGAACCAACGATAACATTTTAATAGCCCATAACCAATTACCCCGCCGATCATATCTGAAGGAGTTACAGATTTTGTTTTATTGCGTCCCCATTGGCTGGCTGTCATAAAATTTAAGAGAAAGAACGGCAAAGCTATAAAACTACTGTACGGACCTTTCTGTTATCGCACTCCAGCCCGCCTTTACGATACACGCGCACTTCGATAAGGTCTTACGAGGGGATTAGATGTATTGTAATTGGAGATGCTGTTTAGTTTTACATTGCGTTTTTTTCCCTATTTTGAAGTTAATTTCGTTAGATTGAAAGTGGAAAGTGTAATTGGTTAGATGGTCATTGATTCGAATACTGCTTGTTACTTTATATTTTATTG
The DNA here is from genome assembly GCA_013421005.1 of Heliconius erato x Heliconius himera. NCBI lineage: Eukaryota > Metazoa > Arthropoda > Insecta > Lepidoptera > Nymphalidae > Heliconius > Heliconius erato x Heliconius himera. Next base: position 14,800 of record JAATLQ010037838.1, on the reverse strand, counting down.
TCGCGGCGTTCTGTTACGTCTGATACATAATGTATAGAAGCTGAAAGTAAAGAATGGAGAGTGAACTGTAAGGGTATAAATATCTGTACTAAGTTTATAAAAAAGAGTGTTTGGTCGAGCGCGCTAATCTCTGTAACTAATTATTCAAGAGTGGAAAGGCGCTATGTTCGACAGTCCATTTATAGAGGTAGTGTTTAAACATAAACATAATTATAACTGCTGTCCAAGTTAGGCCGAGAATTTAGAATGTGTTAGAATATATCATACACAGGTTCTAACTAGTTTCATTTGATCAAGCGGACGAAGCCGTAGTTAAATCTAGTCCAAGTTAAAATTTTATATTGCAAGGAAATCTTACAACCAGAATTTAAATAATACAACAAACAAGCCAGTTACATGAAACGGCAAATCTTTGAAACTTTCAAACTTATTTTTATTATAGTGTTGTAAAACGAAAACAATTTAGGTACTTGAACACTGCTACAATAACAGTTTAAAAATGTTAGTAAAAGTCTTTAGCGGAACACAACCGAGCTACGGCTCGACGTTGAAACTTCGAATTACTTTTCCAAAGTCCTCTAATAAATTCTCGCGCAACGTTTCGAAGTATTTCATAAGGAAAATTGTAAATAAATTCAGGCAAAACTAGAGATGGAATGGAAAGAGATGGAAGGCGGTTTAGGTGCATATGCTGTTGTAATTTCATCTTAGATAAAATGTAGGTGACAGTATAAGTAACTAGGGCTCTTCCAGGTTTAAAATAAACGTTGTTGTTACAGTTTTTAATTATTTTTCGCTTTTGTAAGACAAAGCGCCTAGTTAGGGCGGAGGGAACTTGTGGTAAAAAAAACATGTTTCCCACTTTCTATGCAATTTTTGAGACATTGGGATGAGTGGCGGAATACAACGCCGCGTTTTCTTATAAAATAATGAATTTTAGTTGTTTGTTTATTTATCTGGCTAATATTACAATCTAAAATACATTAAAAAAAATGTTTTATACAGCTCAAAAAATAGTTTAAGTAGCTTAATATAAATTGTGTTGTTTATTTCCAAAACAATCAAACATCTTTGAAGACATTGCCCCATGGGGAAATGTAGCCCCATAGTATACACAATAATCTTATTAGAAGTGTATATAAGCGCATATAAGAACATAAACGTAATTCATATTATTAAATTAATAATCATACCGTTCGAAATCGCAATGAAATCATTTACAATTTTAATATAATCCATCCACGGAATAGAAATCGAATCCACAGTCATCGTCTTGGACATTTTTCCACTAAGCCACGTTGACTTAAATGAATATATTACACTTGCTCTTAGTTTAACAGATTGAATCAAGTTTGGTAGTAAAAGAGAATTTGTAACTGTTTAATAAGAACTTTCGAACTTAACTTACCGAGCGTGAACCAGAGTATGAAAGTAATGATTTGTGTTTAGTCAACTTAATAAATGGACTCTGCTTAAATTAATTTAGGTATCTAAAAGAAACTTTATTATATTTTCATATAATAATATGTATCTCACATTAATATTTAATGTTTATATTATTTTGTTTGTAATTTTACACTGTATTCCGCATAGGTACGTGTGTAGGTACTACAGGCAGGGGGAACCTGAAAACCTAGTGTTAAGACACTCCCGCCTCTCACTTTGCATGCATGTTGAGTGGCGGTACTCAACTCCGCGCTTTTGTCTCGACGCCAGAGCGAATAAATGGAAATACTATATATTTTTATTACTTCGCTGCTTCATATTTCTTCGAGTGGCAATTAAACTCACAACCTGTAGCGATTATCAACAAGCTTGTGCAACTGCGCCACGAATGTGGGTTCGATCCCCACTCGAGGACATGAAATATTTATTTAAATTTATATTTTCATTTCTTGGCTTTGGTGTCGAGACTAAGCGCGGCGTTGAGTTCTGCCACTCAACACGCAATGCCTCCAGAATTCGGTAGAAAGTGGGGTACGGAGTTTCTTAACACAAGATTCCCTCTGCCTACCCTGCTGTGTGCGGGATACAGCGTGAAGCTAATAAAAAAAAATCACATTTCATTTATTATACTTGTATAACATCAAAATGTATTACATAGTATGAACAAATAGTATAATTTGGTCTCACAAGACTGCACATTTAGAACGCAATTGTATCTTCATATATTTAACTTATCTCAACGTTTTGCTCCATACATACATACTCACTCCTACTGCAGACGGCAATTTTGCAGCCCAGTAATTTTCTTGGGAACAAACGAAGAATGTATTTTATTCGTTCTTGCTTAGTTACGATCCTATGAAAGCAATTCAAGCGAACTAAAAGAGCGAAGTTTTGGAGACATAACGGTCGTATTTACTTTAACTCAGTCGACTCTTTATTAATATTTTGGGGGGAATGTCTAGACATTATCCTGTGGATAAGTGAATATAAGTGGATATTGTGAGTTCTAATCCTGTTTGAATATTTTTTTTGTATCAATATTTGGAAAAAGCATGTTGTTTTTACTACAGTCCATTCCCCACTTTTCGCTCAGTTTTTAAGACATTGCGTGTTACGTTTCGGAACTGAACGCTGTATAATATAAAGATAAATAAATTTCATAAATCACGAAGATCATATAAGTTGTAAAATGTGAGTAAATGGAGCGAAAATGAAAGAAGTAACACTGCTAAATTATTTTATTTCAGATACAAAATAAAATTGACAATTTAGTAGCAAAATATAATTGTTAACAATAAAAAAGCGTTGTGGGTTTGAGAATCAATTCACCTCTACGACTACAAACTGCCAAGACTTACTATATTCTCTAATTAAGTAAACTTCAATAATCGAATCTTAGTTATGAAACAAATAAAAAACCGTTCCCGCTTTTTCCCGCAATACAGGAATACGTGAAGCTGATTGATTTTATCATTTCAAGGTTTATTCTACTAACTTAAACTCCACGCGATCGGTTAATTAATGTGATTAACTTAAAACTCAATATAACGTCTCTTAAAAATTATTTGACAAAATAAATAATTAAATAAGGCAATAATAATTTAGCAATTATTACAAAAAACGCAAAATCAACAGTCACTTTTCATTTTTCTAATCACCTCCTCCGTCGTATAGATAAGAAGTCAGTGTCAATTATTAGTAAAAAAATCCAAGTAAAAATATGTAAATATTTACTAGCCCACGAAAGAACTTTTTCTTTCAAACATCCTGCTTCTGACAGGTGACGCGAACCAACGGTCAAACCTTAATTAAAGGAATAAGGTAGGTAGAAAATTGGCTATCCAATATATTTTAACTTTCGAAAAAAATGCAAATTTTGAGTAGGAGTCAGGGTTGTGGGTTCGATTCCTATTTGGGAACAGTTTATTCTCCGCTCCGACAATACCAAGTGATTTTCTTTATAAAATTAACAAAAAAATTTCTTAAGACCTTGGTTGAGGCATCTTTAGAAATTCTAAGGCAGTAACATTTAATAAAATGACAGTGGCTTTAGACATTGTGTGTTGAGTGGCGGAACTCAACACCGCACTTTGCTAGTAGAATGTTGATTACATAATTTATGTTATACATAATATTATGTTAGTACACAGTCCCTTTTCTATCTCTTAGTGTAACTATATACTAAATTTAATATTTAAATTCACAGTTAACGAATTTCTGAGTAGAATATACATAAATTTATCAAAATTATACTTACATTACTACAGATGTAACCAATATCCCAAGAAATAAATAAAACAAATTGCTTGAAATTGAACTATTTAGTGAAACTTAAACTTGACTTGAAAACACTTGTACTAAACTAGATTTCTCTTTAAATACGAGATCAGTAACTACTAAAATGTATTTAACGTTTAACAATTCGCTTTTCGATATCTAATCAGTCCTTACTCTAGGGCCCTTGACCCTAACTATTTATAATATTGTGATTTTATTTTATTTCTCCTATTATTATTTTCAATTGAGGCCAGCCGTGGCGCAGGGGCGCAAAGTGTGATCGAGGAAATAAAATATTTATTTACATTTATATTTTAATTTCATCGCTCTGGTGTCGAGGCAAAGTGCGGTGTTGAGTTCCGCCACTCAACACGCAATACCTCCAGAACTTGGCGGAAAGTGGAGAACAGAGTGTCTTAACACTAGGTTCCCTCTGCCTACCCTGCTGTTTGTGGGATACAGCGTGAAGTTGATTTAATTTTTTTTATTATTTACAATTATTATTATTATTATTAAATTTACTACACAAAGTGCTACGTTGAGTTTCGCTATTCAACATGTAATGTCTTCAAAATTCGACGAAAAGTGGGGAACGAAAGCGTCACCATCAAAGCGGTCTTAACACTAACTTACCCGGTTCCCTCTATAAAAGTATATTAAGAATATTTGAATAGAATATACACGAACCAAAAAATATTCTTACTTCAAATGTAAACAATATCCCAAGAAATAAATAAAACAAACTACTTAAAATTGGACTATTTAGTGAAACTTAAACTTACGTAATAAACTAGATTTCTCTTTAAATACGAGCTCAGTAAATACATACTAAAATGTATTTAACCTTTAACAATTTACTTTTCGATATCTAATCAGTCCTCATTCTAGGGCACTTGTCCCTAACGACAGACTTGTATGTATATACTTGATGTTAAGCTAATTACGCTGTTGACTGACTATTTATATAGGATTAGGCAGCGATTTTATTTGTATATCTAAAAAATATTATAGGGGCGTCGTGGTGCAGTGCAATATATTTTGACTATAAATACAGTGATTGTGGGTTTGATCCCCAACCGAGGGAGTAATATTTAATTCTTGTCTTTTCTCATTTCTGAAAATTCATATCAGATTTTTAAATATTATATAAAAAAGACCTATAAAAATCAAACGCTTGTTTTTCACATCTAGCAATTTTTCAAATTAATTAATACTAATATACATATATTTTTTCTTCACTTTACATTTTATCTAACTTATAGCAGTCTCAAAAATTTGCTGAAATCTGAGAAAAGGAGTGTTCTAGCACTACATTACCTCTGCCTACTTTGTTAAGCTGAAAAAAGCGTGAAGACGCTAATAAGATTTTGCAATATTTAAACTTTTTTATTATCAGAATTGTGATGATACAAATCAAAATAATGCTAGCTTCATAACCATTCAGTTATATTCTTTTGAAATCGGCCTTTTATTTCTTTTTTAAGATCCATAAAATAGTCTACGTAGACGGTATAGTAAAGGTCCTCATTTTTATTTCACTCATCTCTTAGACAATTTAGTTTTAAATAAAAGAAAAGTTTTCCGAATACTTTCGCTTCACTCAGTATTCCGCACACAGAAAGGAAGGCAGTGGGAACCTAGTGCTATAACACTCCATTCCTCATTTTCCTTCAAATTCTAGAATGTTCTCTTCATCGTCACTCTTTGCCTCGACACCAAAGCGAAAAAATTAAAATATGATATATTTCCATCTCTTCGAGTGGGTACCGAATCCACAACCTGTCACGTTTACAGTCACACGCTTGTGACTGGCCACAACAACAAAATCCAGAAGTTTTAAAAGTATTTTAATAATAAGCCCCCTAATTTTTGTTTGCAATTTTGGGTTGCAATTTTTTATAACTAAATATGTCATAATATTTTTTTTATTTAATTATCATTTTACTTATTTAAAAAACGTATAATTTGATCGTAGCGGGACTCGAAACCGCGCCTCCTGGAACCCGATCAGGCGCTCTGACCGTTAAGCCATACGTTTAACTTCACGTCTTAACGTGGGGTTATGGTTTCTAAATTAATATTATTAGAAACTCATAACAATTAAAAAAAATAAACAAAACATGGATGCTCTATTAAGTTGACTTCATATTAAGGCTGTTAGTCACGAACGATGTTCAGAATCTGTGTCAATTGTTTACTCTGCTAGCTCTAGATATATCCACTTAATAAGTTACTGAGTAGTGAGCGCTTTGATCCTACAGTACTTGACGCCGTCGACCAAAAGCGAAGATTTTGGGTTCGATTCCCACTTAGAGTTATGTATTATTTTCATTTCCTCGCACTAGTAATAAGACAAAGCGCGGCGTTGGATTTCGCCACTTAAGGCGAAATAGTTAAATTAAGAGGAAGCTATTAAAATATTGACATGTATTTTACATTCTGCCCAAAGAAAAAATCGCGTGTTGGCAGAATCAAATCAAAGCTTACTTACGGTAGCACATATGTATTTTTATATGAGTTGAACATATGATTTCCCCGAGAGGGGATTGAAGCTACTACAATCGAATTAAGAATCATCAGCTCTCCGATTGCGCCTCGATGGCCTTACAAACTCTTACATAAAACAATAGTGTTTATTTTTACAGCCGTAAGAAATTTTATTACTCGCGTACTCGATTCCCTGAGGTCTTATCTTATCTCAAGTTGAAGCACTTAAAAGGGCTCTAGCGTCGAACCCTTTGACGCAAGGGATGATTTATTTAATCCGAAAATCCTGCTATATTGTTTCTGTCTACTGTTGTTTAGTATGAAGAAATATAAACTGGGGTGAAAATGTAAGGAACATTTCATAGCAGTTTTTGGTAAATAAATAAAAAAGAAAGAACTTAAATTATTTTATTAGCTTTACGAATGCCAGCTGGCTATGTAGTCTCTGTTTTTCACTTCCCGCTCCATCTAAGGGCATTGTATGTTGTTTGGCGGAGCTCAACGCCGTGCTTTTTCTTAACATAAAAAATAATTTTAATTTGCTTTCTTAATTTTGTATGAGGGGTGAACAGCAAGCAGTAGGTTTTTTTTCGAACATTAAGTTAATGCTGTTACTTCTAGTGAAATCGGGTGGACAGGAAAATCGCAAATATCACGTGACTGCTTGAGAGAGAGTCGTCAACCTTACCGCCGTCGAACCTACCGAACCTGTGTTTACTATTGTAAACAAACCAGCTGCAAAGAAAAGACATGGCTAGAGATAATTTAGAACAATATAAGAATATATTTATAAGACATATAAGCTAACAGTTCCAAAGCTTTTATAATATTTTCTATCTACCCTCTTTTTACAAGAGACTACACTCTACGTACTTGTTATATAATACTTAAAATTAAAAAGTTTCAAAATTATTTAATCAGAGTTTATTACTATAACAAGGAAGAAGGAATAGGTACTTGCAAAGTAAATATTGCTACCTTATTAAAATTTCCTCAGTCAATAAAATGTTGATACCAAAAGTTTTCCCCGAACTCGGGCTTTGTGAAATCTAATGTATTCAGTTTCAGACTTTGGCAACTAACTTGCTTGACTTGATTTTGCGTAATTATATATAAAATTGAGATTTGTTATTTAGAGGTCGCTATGGCACAGGGATACAGTTCCTGACTGTTACTGCAACGCTTGTGGGTTCAATTCCTAATTGGGGAATTGAATTATTTTCATTTCGTCAAAGTGGTCAACATTACAAAGCATTGAATTCGACTATTTAACACTCAATGTCTTGAAAACCTGGAATAAAGTGAAGAGGGAAGTGTATTATACACTAGGTTCCCTCTGCCTAGTCCACTATATTCAAGATACAGCGTCAAGCTAGAAAAATATTTATCAATAATATATAATATATGATTTGTAATTTTTATAGACTCAACATAGAAAAGGGTTGTCAGGTTGACAAGTGATATTGTTGTAATTGGATAACATTTGAGTAACACGATCTATTTAGCCTTCCAAGCACGTGTCTTAAATTTCGTATAGATATATCTGACAGTTAATTCATGTTCCAATTTAGGAACAGTATAAGTTTTTTTTCAAAATTTGCACAGTAGTTTTTTAAAATATGGGATTTAATTTCGTAAAGATGGTAGGCAGAGTGTTAAGACACTCCGTTCTCCATTTTTCGCGCAATTATAGTTAAAGAAAGTAAAAAAATACGACATCATTTTACTAAAGTATAATTTCAATGCAAAAGTCGTATGACGTGCTCAGTTTCATATGAGCATCGTGAGTGCATTGGATGCTGGCCAGATGCACTTATTAGGAGTGATCTTGAGAGACGCTATTAACTCTAACACGAAGATAAACGTGGACAATTTTTACAATATGACCATGTTATTCTTTTAAAATGTTTCCTTTATTACAAGACGCTGCCCCGCTGTGCTAAGATGGCTTTAAATAATATATTATTTCAAGTTTAGTTTCAATACTAATGTTGGTGCAAATATTTATAAAGAATTAAATATATTTTACAATAAAGACATTATTTTTGAGGTCATGCCAGCACAGCACAACAGCGTGACACAGCAGCTCAAGGTTAGACTGTAAAAAGGTTCAATTCCCGTTTGAAGGAATTATTTTTATTTCTTTGCTCTGTTAAGGAGAAGGAACGTGGCGTAGAGTTCCGTCACACAATACGCAATATGTCGAGAAGTGGACAAAAGTTGCGAATGCAGTGTATTAACACTAAGTTTCCTTAGCCTACCCTGCTATAAGCGGGATGAAGCATGGAACTAAAAAAAATATAAAATAAAAATATAATATTATACACCGAAACTTCTGTACGAAACATCGTGATATTCAACGTTTAAACATTTTGAATATTTCGTCACAGCAGAAATTGAGTTGGTGATACTATACGGTGCACGCTGTATTAGATCTAAATAAAAATTATTTTTCACATATTTTAGTATCGCGCTCCACGCAGAGAAAAATTTAGCATAGTCATTCTGTTTTTCATTTTCTTCAGTTATTTTTAAACATACATGAAGAAAAAAATGCTCAAAATATACTTTTTCTCGAGAATCGAATCTAAAACTATCATGTTTACAGTGAGATACTTCCTCATTGCGATCATATAACTAGACATTAAATTTACAATGATGGGCATTTTTTGCCGGAGAACCTAGTGTTAATACACTCCGTTCGTGGCTTTTTATACAAAGACTTAGGAAGTGCAGGGCAGCGGGACTGTTGATTTAAGTTACTCTGTAGTGACTCAGGTCTTAAATTCTACGTTGTAGCCAACGACTAGTGCCTTATATTTACATTATTAAATATCTTGGCACTTGTAGAAAAGGAAACCAATTTATTTTACTGTTTCAGTTCGTTTTCTTCACTGTTTATTATAAATAAGATATGTATGACAATCTATTAAATTTGTTATTATAAGGTTTGGTCTAAGAAATATTGGAAAAACTTGTTAGCTACCCAAATTTCCTATATAATAACTTACGCAAAACTACTCTATTATTATATTATTGCTTTCTTCATTATTCATTTTAATAGTTTTTTTTAAGTTCACACTGTATCCTGCACATAATAGGATAGGCCGCGGAAAGCTGAGTACCTAGTGTTAAGACACTCTGTTCTCATTAAGATACTTCCATTCTCTTCTTTCCGCCGAATTTCAGAAGTGATGGTTAATGTTTCAATTTTCAGTCGAAACAAAGAGTATATTTACCTTTTTACATTTTCCCGCTCTGGTTGTCAAAACACGGCGTTAAGTTCCAACACTCTACATTCAATGTCTCGAATATCAGATGAAAAGTGGAGTACGATGTGAATTGTTATTGTTTTGTTAAGTTCTTCACTTCACTTTCCCTTCTCCATGTAGTTAGTAACAAATAGTTTTTATATTTTGAAAATTTAAAAAAAAACATATAATCTTCTATGTTGCTTATATAAAAAACATAGTTGATGTAGAGGCCAGTCGTGGCGCAGCGGCACGAACTGTAAATCGACTGGTTGTGGGTTCGATCCCCACTCGAGGAGATGAAATATTTACTTAAATTTATATTTCCATTTCTTCGCTCTGTGTCGAGGCTAAGCGCGGCGTTGAGTTCTGCCACTTAACACGCAATGCCTCCAGAATTCGGCAGAAAGTGGGGAACGGAGTGTCTTAACACTAGGTTCCCTCTGTCTACCCTGCTGTGTGCGGGATACAGCGTGAAGCTGAAATAGTTAATATAAAGTTTATTATTATTAATAGAAACGCTTAGGATTATTAATTAAGGCATACACACACTGGCGTTACGCCAAGCATCCCGGCTGCGGAAGTAGATAGGCGACAAAAGAAACAGTTACTATACTAACAGTGTTGTACTATAGCCCGGTGTGTGTTTTGAGATAGTTTTATTCGTATAAAATATTAGAAGAAATTATTATTAGATTTTGATGTTAATTAAATAAAATTATAAATTAAATTAATACCGTAGTGTTTTGTGCTCCATTGTTTCACTTAGTTTTGAATAGGGATCGAATCGACGACCATCAGTTTTGCAGTCAAACGCTGCCGATGCGCCGCCTTGGCTTCATCTTAATACTAAAAAAATATGATAATTTCAAAAATGTTTTAAAAGAATCTTCTATCTTAAATTTGTATTTTTAGCAGTCATGTACAGTATTTCCTTTGACGTCTTATCTTCCGCAAACGGTATGAGTACAAGGAGATTTTAAACAAAGAATATTATGCTTTCCAAACCTTTATCTGACGTTTTAAGTTCTACTTCTATATAATAAAAGAATTTTCGTAAACGTGATGTTGTCTCCATTCATCTTTTATACTGAAAAATATTTTTGCTGTGTTTGAGGTAAATAGGAATAAATTAATCTAGATAAAGTAAAATTTGTGCTTTTTTTGTTTGAGATTAGCAATTATGATAAGCATATGGCATATATTCATATGCCACATAGGGTTCAGGAGCCTCTATAACCTGCCTGTACATTTGGATCCAGGTTCTCAGACACTGCTCCGAGTTCTTCAACCTACAACGTGATGGCACCTACATGTATATATGGAATGTTACGTAGTGTTCTCTTTTTCTTCGAAATAAGTACATAAATAAATCAATTGACACTCAGACACAAAGAAAAATTTAGATTTTATTTGAAAACCCACTCACTCTCGCTCCAACTTGAGTTAATTTAATGTACAGAGACTGAACATCTTTACTTAAAATTTTATTTTATAAGTATCATATAGTATATTTTATTTTATTCATATAAAAATAAACGTCCAACATACTGAACAAGTTCTGATTTCTTTTTCTCACATGTTCCAAATCTGTTTTTTTATTTTAAAAATGTTTATTATACTAAATATTTTTTGCTTAAAAGTCATTTCCATACTTTTTATACTTTTATCAGTCTTTTAGAGTTTCAGAATAGATATAAAATTTGAAGTTTCATATTTAAGCTGAAAACTCATCAACCTGAACTATTGTTTAGGTGCCATTTCCTTATTTCCTATAGCTTAGCTGGTTTTTTATGGTTTTAGATGCTCCCTTCATTTATGCAGTTTTAGAAAGTTTAAAGGTGTTGTATTATATTTAAAGCCTTTTATGTCATCTACGAGTATGTCAAAAAAATTTATTTTTTCATAGTTTAAAATAAAAGTTTTCTGTGTATTGACTAATAAAATATTCTTTGGTAGTCGATTGAAATAGCACATGGAGTTTTCTTATACTGTCTTTAATAGGTTATTAGGTGGTATAGACAGTGATAGAAAAAGTTAAAAAAAAATCTATTTAAACTACAACATAATATTTTCGAAACTCGTTTTTAGGAATTTAAATCAATTATATTTTGGATTATTTTTTGTTAATTTTGAAATCACGAACTTTAATACAAAAAATAAAAGGAAACCCATATTAAATATAACTCTTTACTGAGCCATAAAAGAAAAACACAAAAAACTTACAGATTTTGAATAAAGCTTCTTTCATAAAATTTATATAGAGACTTTATTTCCAGGAACCTGAGTACTGATAAGAAGACAGTAGCAACAGACGGTAGTTGTGCGGGCCCTCCTACAGGTTGGGCCCGCCACTGACATTACCTGAGGTAAGTTTATAAAAATATAAGTTGATAGATTTTTATAGCGCACATAAGAGGGTGGGCAAAGGGATATAGGGAACCTACTGTTAAGATACTCTGCCGAATTCTTGTTCCGCATTGCGTATTGAGTGGCGGAACTCTACGCAGCGGTTTGCCTTGTTACCAGAGCAAGAAAGTGAAAATATTAAATAATTCTTCTCCTCGAGTAGGAATCGAACCCACAACCAGCCGCGTTTACAGTCGCACGCTGAGCATGGGCTCACGCGCACGGGCGCTACGACTGACCTCTATTTATATAACTTAACTTAACTTAATTTAGCTTCACACTTTATCCATTGCGGGGTAGTCAGAGAGAACGGAGCGCCAAACGCTACGGACGGGCGGACGGACGGACGGAGCTACAAATAGCTCTATATATATAAAATAAATAATATAAAATTATCTTCTTTCATATGTCTGTACACTTATAATAATACTATGAATAAAACTTATAACCTTAAATGTCACTGTAAAGTTTAAAACTGAATTGAGCATAAAATCATTATAATATAATAAATCTTGAATTTTTATATAATAGTATTATTTCTATAAAAACATACATTTGAATGGGCGAATAAAACTTTAAGGCTTTTACCTTAAAACACTTGTTCTCTATAAATTCCGTTCAAACTACTCTAAATTGAGTGAAGAAATCTTGAACGGTCTCACTTACTAGTACATGGAAAGTTGCTATGGACTTATATTAGGTTAGATGTTTCTTTTCTCTTTCTTTATATATTTTTTTAATTCACGCTCTATCCTGCACAAAGCAGGGAACCTGGGAACCTGTAAAGATATCACTTTCATTGTAAGACACTTTTATTCTTCACTTACCGCCGAAGCATGGAGACATTGCGGGATGAGTAGTGGAATTTAACGCGTTTAATGCGTTTTGCCTTGTTATTAGAGCGAAGAAATGGAAGTATTAAATATTTCATTTTCTTGAGTGGGTATCGAAATCACAACCTGTCCCGATAACACTTGCACGTTTGTGCCTCTGCGCCACATCTGGCCTCAAATATGATCAGTTGCATTTTTATTATGTTTATAGATTTCACTATGAACATACATATAGTCACTAAAAATAAATAAATAAATCAGCTTCACGCTGTATCCCGCTCACAGCACGGGACCTAGTATTAACGCACTCCGTTCCCCACTTTCTGCCGAAATCTGGAGGTATTGCGTGTTGAGTGGCAGACCTCAATGCCGCGCTTTGCCTCGACACCAGAGCTAGGTAAAATGGAAATATAAATTTAAGTAAATATTTCATATCCTCGAGTGGGGATCGAACTCACAACCAGTCGGTATTACAGTCACACTTTGTGCCGCTGTGCCACGACTGGCCTCTTATAGTCACTAATATGTATATTATAATAATAATAAAATGTTAAAGGAAAGATTTAAAATTTCCCTCAAACTTTATATTTTATACAGCTTCGTCCGCCAGAGTCCGTATTTTAAATAAAAATCTGCCTCGCTCACAATGTGGATATGTACTGGATATATCCTAATACTGCCATCCGTTGAATGTGGTCCATTCAATGTTGTATTATTCAAATTATAAATTTGAAAATTCAATTTCAAAAGTATTAAGACATAAATATTATATTTGAAAGGAATTGTCATTATATAATTCTTTTTAAACTTCACGCTATTGGCGTTGGGTTCTGTCACTAAACATTCAATGCTTCTAAAATTCGGCAGAAAGTGGAGAACGGAAGTATCTTAATGTAAATGGATTATCTTACTACTAGTATTTTAGGTTCCCTCTACTCACACGGCTATGAATGGGATATAGCGTGAATATTTTTACATTTTTTTAAAGTGTAATTCTACACTTAGGAAAGAAAAATATTTATTAAGAAAACGTATAAAAATTTGAACGTAGCAGGATTTGAACGAACGAATGTAACTTTATACGTGTTATTTATAAGTATATATAGCGGGAAGCTAAACAAAAACTGCATTTAAATGCAACTGTATCTCATTTAGGTATAGCGGGGTAATTAAATGTAGACGTAATTGAATTACTTTTACTTTTGTTCTTATTTCTGTTATACTCGCAAAATCCTTGTCAGAAAATACAAACAAACATTTTAAATATCACAATACAAAATAAACAATACCTAATATATTGAGGCCAGTCGTGGTGCAGCGGCAGCGGCAGCGACAAAGTGTGACTGTAAAACCGACTGGTTGTAGGTTCGATCCCCACTCGAGGAGATGAAATATTTATTTAAATTTATATTTTCATTTCTTCGTTCTGGTGTCGAGGCAAAGCGCGGCGTTGAGTTCTGCCACTCACTCACTCACGCAATGCCTCCAGAATTCGGCAGAAAGTGGGGAACTGAGTGTCTTAACACTAGGTTCCCTCAGCCTACCTTGCTGAGTGCGGGATAATAATAATAATAATATAATACTTTATTGCACAAATAAGAACACGAATAAAATATAGTACATTATAGCAACGATTAACAAGTGTGCAATGGCGGCCTTATCACTAAAAGCGATCTCTTACAGGCAACCAAAATAAAAGGTAAGGATTAAGTTTATAAAGAAAGCAGAAAGGTGCAAAAAGTACCAATATATAGTGAATACGAAATTGTTTTAAGCATATATACATGCTACATACATAAATACATACATACATACATGCATACATACATACATACATACATACATACATATATACATACATACATACATACAACAGTTAAAAATAAATACATATACACTTATAATATTGTCCTTTTATGAATTAAGTTTAAGATAGTACTGTTTAAGACGTCGTTTAAATATCCCAATCGACTGGGACCGTCTTACTTCCAATGGCAGCTCATTCCATAGTTTTACTGTTTTAACAGTAAAAGAGTCACTATAGCATCTCGTGCGGCATAATGGAATTTCGAGGATATAGTTATGGCGGGACCG